>CM068963.1:121744276-121758190 GCA_035128595.1 Eptatretus atami
GTTTATGTACGATTCGTAAGTATATTGATGACTACCGTTTCTGTTTGTTTGTTTGTTTGTTACTTACGAAATCTTTAGATTTCGTAAGTATATTGATGACTACCGTTTCTGTTTGTTTGTTTGTTTGTTTGTTTGTATGTTTGTTTCTTTGCTTGTAGGCACGATAACTCGAGAACGGAAGAAATACCAATGTCAAATTACACCACGTGATTCAGGAGGGTGATGGCTAGTGCTGATTAGATTTTGGTCAAAATCGGTCAAGCGGTCAAGGTCACGTGAGGTCAAACATTCGATTTTGATGGTTTGGTACAGATAACTCGAGAACGGAAGAAGCTACCAATGTCAAATTACACCACGTGATTCAGGAGGTGTGATGGCTAGGCTGATTAGATTTTGGTCAAAATCGGTCAAAGGTCAAGGTCACAGTGAGGTCAAACATTCAATTTTGATGGTTTGGTACAGAATCATCGTAGAAACTTCTGGTTTCGTCGCTACCTTCTCTAGAGACAGCTTCTATTAGACAAAGTCAGAGGTCAAGTTGACGATTTCGTAAGTACCAGTCTATGACTGCTTGTTTATTTTATTTATTATTTTTATTTTTGTATACCTTGTCGAGGCTCGTATGAGAGCTAACACACAACACACAGCAAGGGGGCATGAGACAGAGGGGCGGAGTGGGAAGGACAGAACAGTGAGGAACAGAGACATTAGATCTGTGGAAGGGAGAGGGATGGACGGAGAACACGGGAATACAAGATGGACATTACAGCGACTTTCAGGAAGGAAAGTAGGAATTTAAAGGAGGTGGTTGGAGTGGATTAACGGGGTAGAAATGATCGAGTATTTGGATGGGGATGATAGGTGGTGGTGAACAGCTGTTTTGAAGGCCTGGAGGAGGAATGGGATTTAACAGAGTGAAGGAGTTTATTCCAAAGGTGGGAAAAAGAGGAATGAAAGAGTGAAGGTGAGCAGTGATTCGTGATTTTGGTAGTTTACCAGAAGGGGTTGCTGACGGACCTTGAGCGCCCTGCGGAAATATGGGGAGGGGGGGGCAAATCGCAGACAGAGCAGGGGGGGCAAGACCGGGGAGGAGACTGTAGAAGACAGAAAGACCACCGATCTGCCTGCAGTGTGAGAGCGAGAGAGGCCAAAGACTCAGCCTCATCGTGGAGATACCACGTCAGGTTAGGTATGGGAGCATGCGCCAGAGCAGCGCGTCGCTGCATCCACTTTCGGCCAGTGCTCCAGGGGCCTCCGTCTGGCCATCCCCAGGCAGATGCCTGCCCATCCCCATCTCCTTGAGATGCCGATCAACCTGCTGCAACCACGAGGCACGTGGTCGGCCCATTGGCCTCCTCCACTCAGGAGACTCCCTCGCTGAGAGAATCTGGTGAGCAGGAAAACGAGCCACATGTCCATACAGCCACAGCTGACGTTCACGGACTATGCAGGTAACAAATCTCATTTGAGTCTCTCTCAGCAACCACTCATTAGACACAAAGTCCGACCAGCTATAGCCAAGATTCTCCGAAAGAGACCTGGTACCAAAGGAATTAAGTCTCCTCTCAAATACTTGGTCAGAGTCCAAGTCTCCATCCATAGAGCAAGACTGGAAGCACCAAGGACTCAAAGCTCAGACTTTCGTCCTCCCGCACAGGCTACCGGCAGCACCATACCCATGATCCAGTAAATCCATGACTCCCAGGCCCGACCCAGATGTCTGTTGACCTCTGGCTCACAGCCATCAGAGACATGAATATCACTGCCAAGGTAAGTGAATCTCTCCGTGACCTCAACATGCTCACAACAAACAGGCACAGACAGGACAGCAGCATCCAATATGTCATTGAAAGCCTGGATCTTAGTTTTGACTGTGGAAACCCGTAATCCAGCGGCTCCGACTCCTCATTCAGCACCTCGAGGGCCCCAAAAGGATATCTAAAGTCTCCGCAAAGAGACTGCATCATCTGCAAAATCAAGGTCTGAGATCTTGACATTCCCAAACGATGCAGCGCAGCTTGATCTCTCCGCCATCCTCCCTAGAACCAGTCCATACAAGTGCTGAAAAGTGTGGGGCCAGTACACACCCCTGACAAACTCCAGTAACAACTGGAAATAAGTCAGAGATGGTACACCACATCTCACAGCACTCTCAGTACCAGAGTATAGTTCAGACATCAGATTATCAGTTCGGTGGCATCCCACGAAGACCAAGAATCCTTCAGAGGGCATCCCGATTCACTGCATCAAATGCTTTACAGAGATCAACATAAGCTGCAAGCAGACCCTGCCGAACTTTCGTCTGCGTTCGGTGAGGACCGAAGGCAGGATACGGTCAATTGTTGACCTCTTTGGTGTAAAGCCTGACTCTCTGGACACTGGTGCAAGCACCATCCCGGAGATACAATGATCCGAAATGCCTTGGTTTCCACAGTGTGAAGCCGAGAAAGATGAGAGCAGAGCACCAGCCCAGAGGGGAGAGCAGTACTCCATGAGTCTGCGGACGAACGCTTTGTATGTGGTCAGGAGCTAAGTGGGCCGAGAAGGACTTTGACGACGGAGGATTCCCAGTCGACGACTGGCTTTGGAGGCGAGGTTGGAAATGTGGCTTTCCCAGGAAAGATCATGGCAGATAGTGAGACCCAGAACTTAAAGAAAGGACTTCTTCCAGAGGATTGTTGAGAAGGTGGATGGGGGGGGGGGGGGGTTCAAACGGTCCTTTCGGAGAAACATAGTGAGAGTGTGAGATTTGTCCAGATTGAAAGACATGTTCATATGTTGGACCAGTTTGTGATTTTACCAGATCTGCAGAGAGTGAAGAAGATGCTGCTTGCTGGTCTGAGGGATGGCAGATGGTACGGCAGAGGGTGGAGTCATCAGCAAAGAGATAAAGAGGATTTTCCAGAGAGTCGGAGAGATCGTTGATGAAAACCAGAAAAATCACAGGGCCCAGAACGCTGAACCCATCTTAGGCATCATATCTAATTTTCCATCTTATGATCATATTTTCCAACAATGAAGCCTTTGAGCACATCAGAACTTCACAAAATGAGTTCGCAACAAAGTTAATATTTAAAAATAAATGTGAGATCAAATATTTCTCTGGACAAATAAACATGATCTCTCACCCCATCCCACTCACCTTGCTCATTCATCCCCATCCTACCCTGCCTCCTCATCTACTCACCTTGCTCATTCATCCATCTTACCCTGCTCCTCATCCACTCACCTTGCTCATTCATCATCTTTACCCTGCCTCCTCATTCCACTCACCTTGCTCATTCATCCCATCCACCCTCCTCCTCATCCCACTCACCTTGCTCATATCATCCATCTTACCCTACCTCCTCATCCACTCACCCTCGTTCAATATAATCTCCCCCATCTGTGTTCCATCATTGCTTGAAGTGTACCATCATGATTGCAGTGTGTTCTGTATTGATTAAAGTGTAACTTACATGATGGTTAGTGTGTTCTGTATCACTTGGAAGTGACATCATATTGGTCAGTGTGTTCTGTATATTGGAAGTGTACCATCATGATGTTAGTGTTTCTGTATCACTTGGAAGTGTACCATCATGATTGGTTAGGTGTTCGTATTGATTTGAAGTGTACCATCATGATTGGTTAGTGTGTTTCTGTATCACTTGGAAGTGTACCATCATGATTGGTAGTGTGTTCTGTATTGTTGGAAGTGTACCATCATGATTGGTCAGTGTGTTCTGTATTGATTGGAATGTACCATCATGATTGGTAGTGTGTTCTGTATGATTGGAAGTGTTACCATCATGATTGGTCAGTTGTTCTGTCTTAATTGGAAGTGTACCACATGATTGGTTAGTGTGTTCTGTATTGTTGGAAGTGTATCAATCATGATTGGTTAGTGTGTTCTGTATTAATTGGAAGTGTACCATCATGATTGGTTAGGTGTGTTCTGTATATTGGAAGTGTACATCATGATTGTTCAGTGTTCTGTATTAATTGGAAGTGTATCATCATGATTGGTCATGTGTTCTGTATTGATTGGAAGTGTACCATCATGATTGGCAGTGTGGTTCTGTATTGATTGGAGAGTGATCCATCGAGATTGATTCGTTAGTGTGTTCTGTATTGATTGGAAGTGTACATCATGATGTTAGTGTGTTCTGTATCATTGGAGTGTACCATCATGAATGGTCAGTGTGTTTCTGTAATATTGGAAGTGTACATCATGATTGGTTAGTGTGTTCTGATATTTGGAAGTGTACCATCATGATTGTTAGTGTTCTGTATTGATTGGAAGTGTACCATCATGATTGGTTAGTGTGTTCTGTATTGATTGGAATGTACCATCATGATTGGTTCGTGTGTTCTGTATTGTTTGGAAGTGTACATCATGATTGGTTCGTGTGTTTCTGTAATGGGAGGGTGTACCACATGTTGGTTCGTGTGTTTGATTTGTGGAGTGTACCATCATGATTGGTTGTGTGGTCTGTATGTATTGGAAAGTGTACCACTCAATGATTGGTCAGTGTGTTCTGTTATGGTTTTGGAAGTGTACCATATGATTGGTTCGTGGTTTCTGTATTGTTGGAAGTGTACCATATCATGATTGGTTTGTGTGTTCTGTATTAGATTGGAAGTGTACCATCACATGATCGTTAGTGTTGTTCTGTATTATTGGAAGTGTACATCATCATTGATCAGTTGTATTCTGTGAGTTGTTTTGTAAAGATGTTATGCCTATCTATGATATGGCCTCAGCAGTTTGTTCTAGTATTGAGATAATGGCATGAGTGTTACGGATCAGCATAGGTAGTGCGTTATCTGGGCTTGTGTATTATATTGGAGATAGTAAATCCCATCAGGGCGAGGACAGGACGGGGATGTGATGTTGTATTAGTTTTGGGGAAGTGTACAATTCTATGATTTGGATCAGGATGTCCCGCTATTTGATTGGAAGTGTAGCTCCATAAAATGATTCGTCTAGTCGTTGGTAGTATTGCTGTCAATTCGATGGCGGTATATATGTTAACCGTCTTTTATTAGCATTGGAGAGGGCTTTGAGTGTCGTGCTTTCACTGGTTTTATATTTGAGTGCAGAGGATGAGTTAAGGTTTTTAGAAACCTATCATGATGGGTGACAGTTGTTGTGGATGTATATGTACTTTGTTTCCTGCCGACATGTGTGGTCCTGCATGCAAAGTTGTTACCTGCGGCCCTCTTGGCGTGGTATCTCCTACCAACTTGATAAGGTTACGGTGCAGTTTGGCATCTCACTGACACGGACTTGCACTGAGCTTTAGCGTTACTGCCTGTTCCCTAATTCACGTGCCGAAGCACGTACACTTAGGAGAGTTGTATCAGGTGCAACAGTGCTGAGTAACCCTCGCCGACTCTTCGTAGGGCTTTTCACCCCAGCGTCCATCCAATGTTAAGTATCACGGGATTACCTTACGCCTGAAGGTTCATCCAGGCGGTACAGTGCACTTATAAGATGGCGTTTCATAGCTATCGTCCCTGCACTAAAAATGCGGCCGACATAAAATAGAGTACTTCTCATTGGCCGAGAATATTGAAACCTCAGCATACGATGGTGCTCTACATAGCGAGATGTGCTACCCTCCATCCTGTCAGGACCAATAGAATGGTTGTTCTGTCATTAAAAATCAAAATATACCAAAACTAGGTATTAGTGTATCTGTGAAAGACAATTCACATCGTGGCAGTCATGACAATCGACACACATGACCATACCAGCGATTGGTCAATAAGAGCCAAATTTCGCGGCTGATAGTATCCCTTCTCAGGGCATGATTCTTGGCAAGAGCTCATTGTACTCTTCCGAAATGAGGCATTAATGTCCCAGCACACTGATAGAATTGGGAAAGCTTGGCGTAGCCATGCCAAATTAATTATGGGAAAGGCAATCAATCACCGCTGATGTATTTAGTGTTCGTTTGTGAAAAGCTTTTTCCTGATATTTGCATATCCACTTTGAGGTCTGGTGATCATAAAAGTGTACATGAAAGAGCCAAAGATCTGAAGAATATATAATGTCATATAGAACAGGTCTCATATAATATTGTTCATTATCAAAATATTTTGGACAATACTCCAGACGTATAATGAACACTCACACTTGAGACATTCATTTGTTCATCATTGCAAAGCATCAATTGACTTGTAAAAAGTGACTGCGGTATTAAACTCTGCTTATCATAGATGGCTTTGAGGTGAAAAGATGAGATATTCCAGATGTCTTGGAGATTGAGTTTCATGAGTGCAGAGTATCCAAGGTCATTTCCACACAATGGACCTGTTCCCAAATCTGAGACTCTGGATCGAATGTTCTGGATAATGAGAAGGACACAGGTCAACCAGCATATATTGAACTGGGACGATTGCATGAAATTATCGGCAATATTCAGACCCCAGAAGTAACCTTAAAAGTTTTTCATGTGCGGAATGGGTGTAGTTCATGTTCGTTGTGGAACAAAGATAAGAGTATCGACGTTAGATTGCAGGATTAGACATGGAGAATAAATAAAATGGATTGAATGTCAGGAGGCTCAGCATCATGACTACAGGCTCATAAAATCATAACCACATCCTTATAGATAGAAATGCTACAAATAATACAATCCACGAGTTTGTGAAAAAGAAACAAAGTCAGAAGGTCACAGACAAAATGGGGTGTGATAAAGGAACAGCTGAGCTACTAGAACGGCAATGAATCACCACAAAGGAAAGGTTGTCAGGATAGAAAGTGTGAGCGATGACTCAAACAGATATAGAAAAACTAAGTGGAGAGAAATGATAGTCAGCCTTAAAGAAATGTTTCCGGCAGCCATTCATAGGTTCGAAGACACAAACAAGATGATAAGGAACGGTAAGAAAAATGAATGGAGGGAGAAGATACTTGAGGAAGGAGCATTAATGCTATAATTGGAGATTGGCAACCAGAATTAAGTTTACAGTGCAAAAATTTAAAACCTGGAGAAAGGGATTGGGTGAATATAGGAAAACAGTTGAGGAAGTGCAATAATATTCAGAAGAAGAGATGGTAAAAGACTGCAAACTACAAATCCTCGACAAAAATTTGACTCGTGGCGGCGTAATAATCGCAAAAGCAGACCGATTCGGGCGCAAAACCCCTCCTGGTTCGAGAGATAGCAAATCATACAGGGCCTTGGTACTTTTGGAAAGAAGGTTGTACAGAATATGTGAAGGAGAGAAGAAGGCTTGGCTGTGGAGAATTCTAAAGCAAAATCAGCTTTGGGGCCATGAGAATGACTGCAATATATAGGATATCATGCCTTAGTGACTCGAGATTGTTCTCTGTTTAGGTTAACAGCTGGCCCATATCCCCAATTTAGTTGAGGTTAGTTACTTCGGAGAGTTTACAAAGGAAAGTGAATTGAGATTTGTAGAGACTCATGCATAAAGGGGATCGAATTATACCACACAGATCGAACAGATTGTCTATTATTCAAGAAAGCAGAGAAGGCAGTTGGATAGCCTGTCTGAAGGGGTGACAACAGCGCGTTTGCAGGTGATTCCCCTACAAAGATGTATCCAGTGATGAGAATACATCATGAGTACAACAGGATAAGTTGTAGAAGAGAAAATGGTTTGAAGACGGCTTCACACATTCATCGGTTGAGATCTGCAAATCAGGTTCAAAAGCCTTTAAAGGTCACGGAATAGCACTTGTATTTTACGGATTATATTTGATTGTTCGAAACAACAAGAAACTGAATGGTGGTTTTAATTCTAAAATTTTTTGAGGGCGTTAAGTGTTAATAAACCGCAACCTTGGCTGGTACCACCCTCTAAAATTCTCAGAAAGATCGCCATATGGCCCATTGCTGTCATCTGTGACGTGCATTGCGGATACGATTGTTCTTCGGCACGCAAAGGTGATGGCGCAAAACACGCTTCAGCGTCGTAGAACAGTGAAATTTAGCTGAAAATTTTCTGATCCTTTGAATCCTCTGTGTTTAATTCGTATTAGCATGATCCAGAGAAATAAGGGCTAATATATGATTTAAGTCATTATAACAGTCTAGTGTTTAACTGTATTGGATTGGAGACTGTACCATCAATGATTTGGGTTAGTAAGTGTTCTTGGATATCACTCATTGGGGATGTAATCATCACATGGATTGGTCAGATAAAAGGTATTATTGTGGCTTCTCTCTGTATTATTTTGGACTAAGTAATCCCTTCTTCTACAATCGATTGGTTAGTGTGTTCTGTATTGATTATTTTGAAGTGTACTACACATATGATGGTTATGTAGTGTTCCCTGTATATATTGGAAGTATCCTCCTACCTCACAAGTGAATGCTGGTTGTGTTGATCTGCTGGCGGTATCCTACTTGGAAGTGTACCAATCATATAAGAAGATTGCGTTAACATCTATATACGATGAAAATGTGCTTTTGACCTGAATTGATTTTGACTAAGTTAGTATTCATCATGATTGGCCTTTATAGGTCTGTGTATATGGAAGTGTATACCACCTAACCATACCCTGGATATGGTCTCAGATGTGACGTCTAATTGGAAGTGTAACCATCCTAGATGGTTAGAGTATATGTGTTCTGGTATGCTGGAACGAAAAAAAGAGTGTATTCTCATACATTGATGGTTGTGTATCTGCTGTGCCTGTATTAAATATTGGAAAGTGTACCATCATGAATTTTGGTTAGGATGTAGGTGTATCTGTATTCACCTTGGAAAGTTATTCATCCATTTGATGTTCAAGTTGTTCCTGTAATTAATAATGGAAAAATGTGTAGATCATCATGATTGGTCAGTGTAGTTCTGTGGTATGTTTGGAATTGTAACCCAGCATGCATGAATTGGTCGACTGGTGTTTGCTGTAAATTGATTGGAAGTGTACATCAATTCGTAGGTGTTCTGTAATTGGATTGGGAATGACATCATGATTGGTAATCCAGTGTGTTCTGTCTTAAATTGAAGTGTAGCATCCAATGGGATTGGTTAGGTGTGTTCGGTATTGCGTTTTTGGAAGTGTAACAACACATCATGATTGGTTAGTGTGTTCTGATTGTTGGAAGTGTATAAGTAACCATGACATAGGATGGTTGGTGGGGGTGTTGTGTTCCTGTATTGATTGGAAAGTGGACCATCATGATTGGGTATCGTGTGTTCGTATTGTTTGGAATGTAACCACACATGATTGGGTTCGTTTGTTGTTATTGTTTTGAGGGGAACCAATCATGGTTGGTTCGTGTGTTTCTGTATTCGTTTGGAAGTGTTACCATCATGGAATTGGTTCGCGAGTGTTCTGTATTGTTTGGAAGTGAACCACATCATAATTGGGTCAGAGTGTGTTTCTGTATTGGTTGGAAGTTGTAACCATCAATTTGGTTCGTGTGTTCTTGTATTGTTTGGAAAGTGTAAAACCATCAATGAATTGGTTAAGTGTTTCTGTATTAATTGGAAGTGATCCATCATGATTCGTTAAGTGTGTTCTGTAATTAAATTGGAAGTAGTAAACCATCAATGATGGTCAGTGTGTCTGTATTGTTTTTGGAAAGTGATGGTATAGAACCAATCAAAATATGATTGGTCAGTGTGTTCTGTATTAATGGAAAGTGGGTTAATAAAACTTCATGCCTCTCCTCACAAATGGCAAACACAGCAACATGAATACAACAACAATGGAGTGGGAGATGGAGGAACTACAATGGATCAATAACTGGTACTGGATGCCCTGGTAGGGGTTCCAACCTGTCATTAGGGAATGGGGAGGCCGTTCAGGCTCGTGAACGATGCCACCAAAAGTTATGGGAGATACCCAAATATATGGCCAATGCACACCACCTAGTGTTGTTGTGCAGCCATTGTTTTGTTTGTGTACCTCCCCACTCCATAATCACAGGTTGGACTCGAACATCTGACACCAGTTCTTAATAGATTGGAGGTGCCATTGACTGCACAGTGTATCCAATCGTTTTTTTTTATTTTTGGTTGTTTTTATATCAATGGATCATTGGTGTGAATACCAATGGGTCAATTGGGCAAAATCGATCAGGTGTCGTAACAGTGTGTTCCCCGATGCAGAACCACCACATTTATCAAAACACAACCAATTAGTAAGAGTCCACGTTGCTGGGCTCATACCTCCAACCAGAGAGTTCAAAAGCAAGCACATTACCAACTGAGCTATCCTGTGAAATGAAGTTCGAAATGTTAATTTATTATATAAAACATTCCGATACCAATGGCTTCCTGAAGTCACCCGTTACACGACTCTTACATGTATGGAACTCAAATACCTTTTCGCGCACAGGCTCTCCGGGCATTATTTGTGGTTCGGTGGTCAGATACACAGAGAGATATGATGCCTGAGATGGGTTCTGCAGTTCCCAGAATCCCTGCAGTCCTTCCTGTTCAAGGCGGTAACCGAGCAGCACTTTGGGCACATTGATCTTGAATGTCCCTTCAATCTGAGAGGTGCACACCAGCAAGGCAAGCCTTTAAGGATGTATGCTGTCAATGCATCATGAGAATGTATGCTGATTAAGTATGATGAATTACAAGTTAAGTTTGTACCAACAATGTGTTGTATAAAGTGGGCAATTGTTTGTTCGTTTGTTTTTATTGTAATTTCTCTTATTGTAATCAATGGATGGTGAATTTGCATGAACTTGTGTTGTAATGAGGATCATCGATGTGATACAAGCTTACTGTTTGTATAACTCTTACAGCACAAGCCATGGCACTCATCAACTTCCCACTTATTGAACAACATCTGTGGCACACCTGTTAATTGAACACCTTTAATTACCTCTGCCACCGAAGGTGCATGGATGTTATGTTTTCACCCCTGTCTGTTTGTGTCTGTGAACATGATATCTCAAAAAGTTGTGGACGGATTGGGACCAAACTTGGTGGACAGGTTGGGTGTGTGAGAGGAACAAGCCGATTCGATTTTGGTCCATATCCAGATCCAGATCAGGCCTCTCAGTAGGATAAAAAATGCAAACTTTATATGTGGGAGAAATTACACACCCAGGTGGGGAATCAAACCCAGGTCCTCCAGTGAACCATACCAGTATACCAGTGCTCTGCCATCTGAGATATCTGGGTGACCCACCAAATGAGTATGCAATTCTTCCACAAATAGAATTGTCACTCTCTTTTTCCACCACTGCTTCCAGGACACTCACTGCCAACCATACGAGCAGTGACAGCCTGTCCATGGGGGGCCAATTCCATGACTGTTATTATTCACCACAGGGGGCGTACTAATACAATTATAATTGAACAGGAGAGAGGAGAGGAGATTGGGACCATACTCTGTGCAGAGCGTTGGTGCTTCCTAAGCAGTCTCCTTGGCTATTGGGCACAATCCTGGACGGGTCAACACTCCGACACAGGATACCAGCATGCTGGCACTCATTTTGCCGACCTCGGAAGGAAGACAGGCCGAGTTAACCCCACCTGGTATTAATTCAACAGTTGAGTGAGATTTGAACTCAGGACCCTCGGATCCAAAGCCCACCACCTGAACCATTAAGCCAACACCAGGCATATAATTAAACAGACAAACAAACATTATAAGTACATGTGGGAAAAATTATGCATTGGTCCGGTCGGTATGTAGTTTTGTGTTTATCTTCACAATCAACTCAAGTTTGGAATAAATACAACTGTTGGTTGGACATCAATAGATGTAAGAACCTTGTGTTTGATGACAGCAGTGTTGTTGTTTGTGAACAAATATAATGTATTTGAAAAAACGAAACAAAACTAACCGTCATGTCTGTCTGGATGTGATTGGGAACACAGCACGGATTGGGATTGTGATAAACATGGCCGATTAGCTAAGATTGGTGATAAAACAATATTTCAATCTCGTAACGAATCTAATGATGTCATATTGGCCCAATTCCATGGCTCACCCATGATTGGAGGTACAGAGTGTTGAAAGGGATGTTGATGAAGCCGAGCCAGATCTTCTCAGTGCGTGTGTGGGTCTCTCTGTCTGTCTCCCTGTCCCCCTAACAAAAACAACCAAAGGTAGTGCAAGTTGGCAGAGGATATCACAACATAATACACACACAGGTGCAGAAATAAACAAGAAACAAAAAGAGCAATCACAGATTTCAGACCCTCACCAGGACTTGTTTTGTGTGGTGTTTGTGTAGTTTTGTGTGGTGTATTTTATATGGTGTTTGTGTACTGGTGTGTTACGTAATTAATAATTGACATAATTAGAAATGCCACTATATATCTGCTGGCAGGGATGACAGGGACCAAGACGTCCTGCTTTGATGCAACCCTCCTTTGATTTGACATCTGATCCTGACCCATGATGTGTTTTTATTATTAGTTATTATTCAATTGAATTCAGAATGGGATTAAAATAAATTCAATTCAAATCAAATGGAAGACCTAAAAGGTACAAGTCCTGCATTGGATTAATCAGAAGGAACCCGAACAAGCAAAGAACAAAGATGAAGTCATCAGGAGGAACCTGGATAGGATTCACATTTCAGCTGCTACTCTTCTACCGTCAAACCCAGCCAGGCACAGCTAAGTGAGCCTTATTGAAATAAATAAATAAAGAACCCAGATCAAAAAAAAAAAAATTCTGGCTGTCATGCGTCCGATCAAGTTGAAATTTAAAACATATATTCCCCATCACTACTAGAACATAATTTGAAGCTTTATGTCGATTGATTAAGCGGTTCCAGAGACAACATTATTTAATATTTTTCTTCAATCCAATATGACTGCCAAACCATGTGATCTATCAATTATTCCTTCACAAAGTTGTACACCCATGGCTTGGGGAAGATGTGTGTGAAGTTTTGCCTCGATCTGACCAGCCGTTCTGGAGAAGAAGATTTTTGAAGGTTTTTAAAAAACGACAAAATGGCTGCCGAAGCGTGTGACCGATGACATCATCAATTTTTTTTCTGTGGACCATTTTATCCTGAGATGACCCTCAAAATTTTTCAAACTGATCAGATGTAGCATTCTATATGCAGTTGTAACGTCATAACGAAGGTACCTATGATGTCATAAAAAAAAATTACACTAATTCCCCATGAGGAGTACTTGCTGTGTGCAAAGTTTCAATTTTTTCCTTGATTTTGATGAATTCAGAGGTACAGAGGTCCAAAGTTTTTCTGTTTTCCAACGTGGCTGCCACAACACGTGATCCATGACGTCATGGTTATCATTAAAACATTCTATATAAGTAGTCGCTCCTCCATTGAAAATTTCATATCAATCCGACAAGCAGTTGCGGAGAAAAACACGAAAGTTCTGTGCGGACAAACAAACAAACAAAGAAGAAGACGTTGTGCAGAGCACGATACTTGCAAAGTCCGTAAAACAAATTTGACCTTAACAATAATTGGTGGTTGAATTCAATGACCAAATATACAACTCCTCTTAAAATTTCAAGTCAATCGGATGAAAATTGAGGATTTTAGAAATTTGACAGATTTGTTGACCTTTGGCCTTTGTTGAGCTTTTGATCTCAAAATCAATAGGTTTCTTGCATATGACAAACTCGACCATGTGGTGATGTTTCGTGAAGATCGGTTTGAAATTGTGACCTGTAGGCGATTGACAAACAGACAAACAGACCCAAATGCAATACCCTCTCCTTCGGCGAGGGTCATGAGTATGAGGGAGACATTCCATTTAGCCGAGAGATAAAACAAGGAGCCAATACTCGCGGTAACACCGCCTTTTAGGTGGTATTAGGAATAAATATTTTTTATTTTTGTACACCATGTCGAGGCTCGTGTAAAAGCTAACACACAAAACATACAACAAGGCAGGAAACAAGAGGTATTGGAGAGGGAAACATAAAATATTGGGGAAAAGAGATCTGTGAATGAAAGGAATTCTTCCAGAGGATTTTGTTGAGAAAGTAGA
>CM068963.1:121775333-121785402 GCA_035128595.1 Eptatretus atami
GAGTCTCTCTCAGCAACTGCTCGTTGGACACAAACTCCAACCAGTGATAGTCAAGGATTCTTCAAAGAGACTTGGTACCAAAGAAATTAAGTCTCTGTCTCAGATTCCTGGTCAGAGTCCAAGTCTCACATCCGTAGAACAAGACTGAAAGCACCAAGGACCTGAAGACTCGGACTATTGTCCTTCCACACATGAACTGACAGAGCCACACCCCATGATCCAGTGAATCCAAGACTCCCCAGGCCCGAGCCAGACGTCTGTTGACATGTGGCTCACAGCCAGCAGAGATATGAATATCACTGCCAGGAATGAATTCTCGTAACCTCACATCCTCGCCGCAAACAGGGCAGACAAACAGCATCCAAGATGTCATTGAAAGCCTGGATCTTAGTTTTGACAAGGAAACCTGTAATCCCAGTGGCTCCGACTCCTCATTCAGTACTCATCAGGCTGTGGATGAAAGCTTGTCCGTGGTCAGGAGCTCAGATTGCCAAGAAGGACTTTGCATGACAGAGGATGCCCAGTTGGTGACTGGCTTTGGATGCCAGCTTGGAAATATGGCTTTCCAGGAAAAAATCGTTTTAGATAGTGAGATTCAAAAGCTTGAATGAAAGGACTTCTTCAAGAGGATGTTGAGAAAGTAGATGGGGGGGGGGGTTCCAGACAGTCTATCAGAGAGACATGGTGTGTGTGTGTGTGTGTGTGTGTTGGTGTGTGTGTTGTGTGTGTGTGTGTGTGTGTGTGTGTGTGTGTGTGTGTGTGTGGTGTGGTGTGTGGTGGGTGTGGTTGTGTGTGGGTTGTGTGTGGGATTGGTGTGGGGTGGTGTGTTGTGTGGTTGTGTTTGGGTGTGTGAGAGAGAGAGAGTGATTTGTCAGGATTGAGACATGTTCCAAGTGTTGGGCCAGCTTGTGATTTTATCCAGATCTGCAGAGAAAGGCTTCTGCCTGCCGATCAGAGGAATGAGAGATGGTACGGCAGAGGGTGGAGTTGTCAGCAAAGAGATGGAGGATTTTCCAGGGAATATGAGAGATCATTGATGAAAACCAGAAAGAGCACAGGGCTTGGAACACTGTGTTGAACTCCAGCCTGGATGGGAAGAGGAGATGAGACAATTCCATGAAGGTCCACGCATTGACTGTGACAGCAGAGGTAGTCTGCGAGCCATAAATGGAGATTGCCTTCAATACTATAGGAAAAGAGTTTGGTAAGCAAAGCAGGGTGCCAGACCATATCGAAAGCTTGTGATATGCCTTGGGAGATGGCTCTGATCTCATGTCTGGCATTGAGGACCTCCATCCATTTTTGGGAAAGCATAAGTAGCATATCCAGGGTTGAATGACCTGGTCTGAATCCAAATTGGTGGTCGGAAATCAAGCCATTGAAGAAGAGAAAGGATTTAATGTCTGAAGCGATGATGGATTACATGATCTTGCTGATGAGCAGGCTGATTGGTCTGGAGTTGCAGGGATCTGTTTTTGCACCTTTTTTTTGCAGAGCGGTAATGTTTGTTGATTTCCAAGCAGATGGCAGATGACCTTGAGCAAATGAAAGGGTGAATAGAACCTAGAGAGGGTGAGCAAGAGCAGAGGAGCAGGTTTTTAGGACATGTGGGCTGATGCCATCTGGACGGGTTGCAGAATCAGAGTGGAGGTTTGAGAGCAAGCTCTCCACCTTGTCAGGAGAAAAGGACACAGGGTCCAGGAACAGCTGGGTGCTACTGGTTAAAGTGGGAACAGAAAGCGATGGGTTTGGGACACGAGATTTAGAAGCAAACACGTAGTTTAGGCATTCAGCCTTTTCACGTGTAGTGTCAGCTGTGCGGCCATTTGAGGTAAGGGCGGGGATGGAGGGGGAACATACACCAGGATCGGATTTAACTAGAGACCCCAGGATTTGGAGGAAGGAGACCGGTTTGAGAGTTCAAACTTGAGATGAGAAAGATGTTCTTGCCTGGCTCTCCTGAGGGTAGACACACACCTGTTCTGAGGTTTGTGGAAGGAAGTGAGATTACCTTCAGTATGATTTGCCTTCCATGAGGCGAAAGCAAGTTGTTTCAGGACAACTGCCTCGCCACAAGCTTCAGTGTACCATGGGCAGGAGGAAGGGTAGGACAACTGAGGATGGGAGGGGATAAATCTGTGCATGAGGGAGAGCAAATTTATTTGAAAGAATTCCTAGGATGAGTTGATGTTGGCGAAAGTAGAAATGGGAGACCAGTCTCGAAGTTTGATGGCTGCATGAAATCCCTGCCAGTCGGCCTGATTGAAATGCCCGACTCATTGGCCTTGAGGTGGTTCTCTAATAATAGCCAGAGAGAAGTTTACTTTGACAAGCATGTGGTCAGATGAACCGATTGGAGCAGAAGAACAGCAGATATTTTCAGGGAAATTGGTCAAAACCAAATCCAGAAGGAATGGAGTACCAATGGTTGAGATCCGGTTGGGGAGTTCACAGATTGTGTCAGTCCCAATGAGTCGCAGAAATTCTTTGCTGAAGTGTCATGGCAGGTGAGAGAGGTACCCACACCTAGCCAACTGACATGATGGCAATTGAAGTCACCACATTTGAGGAACAGAGAGTTGAGATGAGAGGATAGAAGTTGGTCCATGTTTTCGGCGAGTGAGGGTAAATGGAGTCATCAGTGTTTGGTGGACGGTGCAACACACATACAAGCAAGAGGTGGGAGTGGAGGAGAAGTCGGAGCCAGAGGTATTCCTGGGATTGTGGAGGAGTGAGGGCAGTCCATGGAGAGTGAGGAATCGAGTTTTTGATGAAGAGAACAACTCCGCCGCCAGGACGAGGCTGAGGTCTATCATACCGGAGGAGGGAGTAACCAGGGAGAGAAACTAGGGAGTCAGAGATATCTTGAAGGAGGAAAGTTTGTGTTAAGCAGATTATGCTTGGTTTGTCAGTGGCAACTTGTGTGGAAAGATCTGTCAGGTTTGAGTGAAAGCCCCGGATGTTTGAGGTCCACACTGTTAACGAAGAGGGAGAGGAGGAGGCTTTGGGTGCAGGGGAAGGGGAGGATAGGACAAGGGAGGGAGAGGTAGGGAGAGTTGTTGACAGTTTGTGAGAGATTGCATAAGGGCTAGGGGACATGGTGGATGAGGAGGAGGAAAACAAAAGGCTTGGTGGTAATGGAATGAGGCACAGTGGAGAGTAATAAGAGAGGGGCAGAGGGTAGTCAAAGATTGGAGCAGGTGAAGGAATGAGTTGGAAGGGAGATGGTGGGAGGAGGCAGCTTTGTGGATGTAAGGGGGGAAACATTGAGATGGGGGAGTGAGGGGGGAGATTGGAGGGAGAAGGGTGTATGAACCTTACCTTTTGTTTGAATAATTTTATTGATGGGAAAACCATCACTTCCGTGTTAAAATCTGAATGTACCCTTGCTAACTTATTGGTTTCTGATGCTAAATTAGCAATTTAGAAAAAACGAAATTGGAAGGTAAAGAGTGGAGATGGGTCTTCTTGCAATGTTTTACTAGCCAGTAGGGTCTTCATTGTTTATCAAATTCAACTCGAATATCTTTTCTGCAGAAAATATGGGAGATTACAAAACTATATTGATAAGTGGTGTGTCAAAAATATTCTATGTTTTCTCAAAGAAGATGGGATACTTTAGTTTCCAATGTTTTGATAGACTTATAGCTTTCATAGAAATAGTGATTTAAAAAAAGTTTATTCGTGTTTGTACTTAGTTTACGTTGTTTCTCTGGAATGTTTTTGTATTTTTGATTAAATACTTTATGTTGTTTACAGAGGAATGTTTTTCTTTTCTACTTTGGTAATAAAAGCATGCAAATCTCACTCACTCTTTTTCTTTCTTTCTTTCTTTCTTTCTTTCAATCTCTCTCTCTCTCTCTCTCTCTCTCTCTCTCTCCTTCTCTTCTCTCTCTCTCTCTCTAAGTCTCTCTCTCTCTCAGTCTCCTCTCTCTCTCAGTCTCTCTCTCTCAGTGTCTCTCTCTCTCACTCTCTCTCTCTCTCTCTGACTCTCTCTCTCTCTCTCTCTCTCTCTGACTCTCTCTCTCTCTCTGACTCTCTCTCTCTTCTCCTCTCTGACTCTCTCTCTTATCTCTCTGACTCTCTCTCTGACCCACACTCTCTCTCTCACTCCTCTCTCCTCTTCACTCTCTCTCTTCTCTCTCTCTCAGCCTCTTCTCTCTCACTCCTCTCTCTCTGACTCTCTCTCTCTCTCTCTCTCTGACCACACTCTCCTCTCTCTTTCTGAACCACACTCACCTTTCTGAACCACACTCACTCTCTTTCTGAACCACACGCACTCTTCTGAACCACACTCACTCTCTTTCTGAACCACACTCACTCTCTTTCTGAACCACACTTCATCTCTTCTGACACACTCACTCTTTCTGACCACACTCTCTCTCTCTCTTCTGAACCACTCTCTCTCTCTCTCTCTCTCTCTCTCTCTCTCTCTCTCTCCTCTTCTCTCTCTCTCTCTTCTCTTTCTGACCACACACTCTCTCTCTCCTCTTTCTGAACCACACTCACTCTCTTTCTGAACCACATCACTCTCTTTCTGAACCACACTCACTCTCTTTCTGAACCACACTCACTCTCTTTCTGACCCACACTCTTCTCCTTCTGAACCACACTCTCTCTCTCTCTTTCTGACCACACACTCTCTCTCTCTCTTTCTGAACCACACTCCACTCTTTCTGAACCACACTCACTCTCTTTCTGAACCACACTCTCTCTCTCTCTCTCTCTCTCTGGCTTCTGCTATTACCCTGCTTGAGATGAGACAATGCAGTGTGTTCTCCTACAGCTTTGTGCCCTAGCTGCTTGCTCCAGCTATATGCTCTCTACTGTGTGCCTTTCTTTCTACATTGCCCAGGTCTTGTTTCAGTACTTTATTTTATGTGGCACCTCGGGGGGGACAGGGGGACAGGTCATTGTCTTGTGGTTTTGTGTTTCAGAGTTTGTGTTTCTACAGTATCCTGTGAAATCAATTACTTATTTCGTAAGGAACAGTTTGCCATATGGTCTTTCCAAACGATCTGGTTCATTGGGGATCCCTGGAGATTTTAAAATTTGTCATCTTTTTTTAAATTTTAATTAGTATAACCAGTACAGAAATAACCCTGCCGGATTGCAGGCCAGCGATTACCACTCAGCACCAGCTTGTGATAAAGGGATAGTTCAGCCACCTTTTGGAGTGTCTTAAGCTCTGACTATACAACGGCAACTTGCAAATAGTTGCATCCTGTCTGAAGATTGCTGTCCATGTGACAATTGGTGTTTAGGAATGGAACTGAGCTTTTCCAGGAATTTTTTTATTTTTTTTTAAATTGTAGCAACTGCAATTAGTTTAATTCAAATTTAAACGTTTTTTTTGTCTGCAGCATGGCAAAAATTTGCAGATAAGCAGGCCCCAAACACTGTCGAACACGAAGTTCGGGGGTTATCAGTGAGGAGGAGCTTAGGGTAGAAACCTCCCCCACTCTTAGTGTCACTTAAGGCAGCCCCTCCTGCACAGTCTCATTGGGAATGTCCAGGAGGATATGGCAATAGTACTCCAGACCAAATTGGTGATGGGATACAAATTGAAAGACAACATGGGAGCTAAATTTTAAGAAAACAATGAGGATTTACTCCAGCAATGAAAAGTTAAATTGGAGACCAAATTACAGCAAATGGAGGAGAAGATGGCATCACAGGCAACATTACTACAGCAGGAAATTAGTTCCAAAATTGAAAGAAATCCCATTAGAACAAATGGGATTCAGGAGAAATTCTGTTTTTAAACTCAAAAATGGAGTCGTAAAGACACATTTGAAGTCCAAAGACTTGCATTGGAGTACTCGTACACCTTTTAATCAAAGCTAGCAGGATACCCGTCTCTGATGGGTTGGTAGATGTCTCATTTCAAATTAGTAATTTTTTGGAGTGGTATATTGGTTGAAACAGGAATTCAACGTAAAGTGATGATTTGGACCGTGACACGTACCAGTGTGTTTACCTTATAGACAATGACATTCCGCTCAGAATAAGAACTATCGTTCGTGATTAAAACTATATACTGTATGTCATGCATAGCACGATGCTTGCAAAATCCAAATGCACAATAGTTGCCATGGAAACAGCAATTTGGTACTTTGGAAAATTTGACCTATCAAGTGTTTTCTCTCTTTCTTTTTACAAGGGTTGATACATTTTCTAATTGCTGCCTAATAGGTGTTTTACATGCTTTGGATTGCATTGACCTTGACCTTAGGGGTATGAAGGGCCTTCAAGGGTATTAGAGGTCTTAAGGGTCTAAGGGGTCTACAGGGTCATAAAGGGCAAAAGGGTTATAAAGGGTCAAAATGGTCTTAAGTCTCTAAATGGTCTTGGGGTGTTGAGGGGTATCAAGGGGTGTTGAGGGTTGGCGTATCAAGAGGTCTAAAGGTATCGAGGGGTCTGAAACTCGCATGCACGGACAGACATACGGATGCACGCACAGCTCCTCCTATAGTATGGAAGACATTTGTTCTCAAAAATACAGCGTTCCTTCAACACTACTTTTCATTAACATGTGATGCAATTTTGATTGTTTTTGTAAATATTTTGTGAAAGTAATCCATTCACAGTATTACTTCATTGGTAAATCACATTTGAATAGAGCTAACGTAGATGTCAGTTGTGTGAATTGGTGTTGAAACATTGGCGACAATGACAAATGGGCTGTACCTGGTATTTTGTCTCCTGGGTAAGTTGTAAGCCTTACTGATGTTCACAAGCAGTTTCACATCTCCAGCGGCCAGGTTCTGCAAGCCAACTTTTAACCTCTCCTTACGTTTTGGCTTTAAAGGCCTGCGTGTCTCTGCCATGTTGAACAAGCCCATTCCAAACATTCTGCATGACACAGGCCAGTAGAGCATGAATATGGAAGAAGGAAAATTGTATGGTCTGATATAAAAGGTGTAAAATAGAGGGAAAAGGAAGGGGGAGAGGCAGAGGGAAAGAACAAAAGGGGGGAGGGGGAGGGCACACATTCCCCTTCCAATTTCTGGTACACATTCCCCTTCTATTCTTTACCTCCTAAAGGACAGTCATACTATATATTGCTCAAGAAAAAGTAGAGTTCTTGAACCCTGGTTTGACTCAAAAGGCCAAGGTCCCAAATGTATTTCTTCTTCCACTCATTTGTTCCCCCATTACGGAATGTTCCCTACAGCACGTGGAATTCTTTCCTGCCATGGTGAAGATGTTTTACAACCCAACTTGACACCTCTTCTACAACTGCTCCTGATTGCATAAATGCTCTCATCCTCAGAAACTATGCTGCAGTCTTATAATCCCCTTTATCCTCCTCTTTCAGAGGTCCTTCAAGGATGGGCATCTTTCTCCATTTGAAAAAGTCACAAACAATACTCCAATCCATAAGAAGAAGAAAGGTTCCAAAACTGATCCCATCAAATACACACCTATCAGTCTTCTCCCCATCATATGCAATGTAATGGAGTCCATCAATGTAACTGATCTTAGACACGATCTCTTCTCTAACTCGCCAATCCCCAACAATCAGTTTGGCTTCCCATCTGGCCATTCCACCTTGTTTATGTTACACCTTCTCACACAGCAGTGGAGAGATGCCCTGAACCACAATCAACAGGTTAGAGCCATATCTCTAGATATCTCCCAAGTTTTTCAGATGGTCTGGCATCCAGCCTTGATTTCTCAGTTGCCTTCCTTAGGTATTCAAGATCCCCTCCTCAGTGGTTATCTGATTTCCCCAATGAATGGAAACAGTGGGTCTTCCCCATTCCAGTGGGTCTATTATCTTCCCCCATCCAAAACCATGATCTTTTCTACCCCCGTTAATCCACCCCAAACACAGCTCCTTCAAATTCCCTGCTTCCCTTCCTGAAAGTCCCTGTAGTGTCCATTTTTTTAAAAAAATACATTGTCAAGGCTCGTGTGAGAGCTAACACACATCACACAGCAAGAGAGGCCCGAGACAAGAGGGGCGGGAGTGGGAAGGACAAAACAGTGAGGAACAGAGACATTAGGAGATCTGTGGAAGGGAGAGTGATGGGGCGGGGTACATGGGGTAAACAACATTTTACAACATCATGGGGTAAACAACAAAAAAACAGAGACATTTTTCGTCCACAGCCTGATGGAGTACGGCTCTCCCCTCTGGGCTGGTGCTCCTGCCTCCCACCTTTCTCGGATTCATGCTGTGGAAACCAAGGCATTTAGGATCATCGGTATCTCCAGCGGTGAGGCTGAGTCTTTGGGCCTCTCACTCTCTCACTGCAGGCAGGTCGGTGGTCTTTCTGTCTTATACAGATTCCTCTCCGGCTTCGCCCCTCCTGCTCTGTCTGAGATATGTCCCCCACATATTTCCACAGGGCGCTCAAGGTCTGTCAGCAACCCCCTTCTGGTAAAACCACCAAAATCAAGAATCACTGCTCACCTCCACTCTTTCATTCCTCTTTTTCCCCACCTTTGGAACAATCTCCAACACTCTTTTCAATCCCACTCTTCCCTCCAGGTCTTCAAAACAGCTGTTCACCACCATCCATCTTCCCCCATCCAAAACCATGATATTTTCTACTCCCATTAATCCACCCCAAACCCACCCCCTTCAAATTCCCTGCTTTCCTTCCTGAAAGTCCCCGTAGTGTCCATCTTGTTTACCCCACCCCATCCCTCTCCCTTCCACAGATGTCCTCATGTCTCTGTTCCCCACTGTTTTTTTACTTCCATCTCCCACCCTTCTTGAACACAAGTTGATTTTTTCCCATCCTGTTACTTTTGGGCCATTTTTACTCATTTTGTTATTTCTCCTTCCTCCTTGTGTATATCCACCCCTCCCCACCCCATACCATTCAGTAGTTTGTGAACCTGGTGCCCATTGTCAATAAGCTCCTCCATGAGCCCATACGGCATACGTGATGAAGTTTATGTGGTCAAAAAGTTAAAGAAACATCAAAAGTCTTCAACAAGTCTCACTACGCTTTCGATTTATGTAACAAAAATATGAACAAAACCAACGGAGCACATAGCGAGGTGGGCCTAGAGTCAAAGTTCATATTATGCACGGGATTTTCCTGGTGGATAATGCTCATCTGTGTACCTCACATTCAGCCTGCATCAACACCCTATTGCCCTGTACATGTGATTACGTTGGACAGATTACGTCCATGGTTGGACAGAGACATTTTGTGCACATCATGATGTGAGGACCTAATGCCAATATCTGGGACAATCACGGAAACCCAGTACCATGGCAGGCATGGTATCGAGGTCAGGTAAAATAAAGTAAAGTAAAGCTACCAGACTTGGTGGCTGAATGTTTAGAGCATCTGCTCTGAGTCTGGTTTCCTTGCTTGACGCTCAGCAGTTAAAAGGATAAAGTACGGACAAATCACCCTAGATTGGCAATCATACAGGATCGATGGACCGAATGGCCGCCTCCTGCATTGAAGTTCCTTGTGAGGGAACTACTCTTTATTAAATTATATTATTTCTCAAAAATGCAGCGTCTGTTAGGGATAGTAAGACATTTCAATGGAGAATACGAACAAAGAGTGTTCTCTAAATGGAAAGTGTGCAGAACAATGATGACACAATAATGAAAGGAAAAGGAAAAACACTAGGAAGGAATAGGTAGGACAATAAACCAAAAAAGCATACCCTGATTCATCATTACTGCAGAGGATGGGGAAAGGAACATAACAAGTATTGAAGTGACAACATTAACATCAGTTGCTTGATCAGTGTGCATCAGAAGCAAATCATACTCAGATTGATGTATACACAGTCATCAAGAATGAATCAATTCAGTTATCATTCATTCTTCTTCTCCTCCTCTTCCCTTTACAGGGGTGAGGTCCAATGGCACTCATTCACCTCCCTCTGTCCTCAGCCAACTCTCTCCACTCTCCATCCACCCCTAACTTACAGATATCCCTCATCACACAATCCTCCCATCTCAACTGTGGTCGACCTCTTTTCCTCCTACCTTGCTCCATCAACCTGTACCTATCTAATTCCAATTTAAACTTATCTACTGTTTCTGCTGGCACTACCTTTCCAGGGAGACCATTCCATGCATTAA
>CM068963.1:121795566-121817994 GCA_035128595.1 Eptatretus atami
CTGAAAACCCCCACGTGGTCATTAAATACATGCGGGAAGGTCAATGTGTGGTGTAGCCTTCTCCATGACTGCTTGGTGGGTCCGTTTTTCTTAGCAGAGGATACAGTGACCTCAACAATTTACATGAACATGTTGGAAGGATTCGCCTTCCTACAGATTGAAAACGTGCAAGCCGATATCATTTTCCAACTGGACGGCGCTCCCCCTCATTGGGACTTAGTCATTCGAGCCGTCCTGAATGAAAAATTTCCAGGATTGGCCAAGACGGACGAACCCGCTGACCCCCACAATCACAAGACATAAGCTCCCTTGATTTTTTTTTCTGTGGGGGTTTGTCAAAGCTGTTGTCCACAACATCCAAGGTGGTAAACATGCAGGATCTTCGTTCTCGGATCACAGCTGCATGCACACTGGTGGACGCAAACATGCTGAGCTTGTCTACCGCCTCGATGTCCTGCGCGCGACAAACGGAGTTCACATTGGAGTGTATTGATGGGTGCACAAAACTTTATGAGTTTCTGTATCATATAAACCAAAGGGTATCGTTGTATCATTTGTGGTTCTTAATATAGTAACAACCAAAGTTGTCCGTGTTTTTTGGAACAGCCTGTATTTTGAACATGAATTGGAGAACAAACCTGCCGTTTTACATTACTTTGTCTCTGAATTCGTCCAGATCGCACATACGCAGAAAGGAGTGAGATGGGTTTTTTTCCTACTCTGTCAGCCTGGCAGTCAAACAAAATTGAAGATCATTCCAAACGGGAAACTTACTGTTTTTAAGGATGTCATAAAGGACACAAACAACATGCACGAATAACTAATGTAACATGCTAGAGAGGGTGGTGTAATAGATACTATTGTTACACCACCCTGTAAATGGCAGTAAGACGGCGGTAAATTCCGGAATCAATTTCTTTATACGACTTTTACAATCTTTATTTTATTTCAATTGAATTATACACTTGAACACTGTAGTCCACAAATTGCCTTCTTTGTACTTTCAAAACCCTTCCATTTAGCAGTACGTGGACATGTTAAATAGGGTGGTGTATAAGAGTGATGTGAAAGAGTGCTTCAATCACGGTAAACTTCCAAAAAATTTTTTAACGATCTTTAAAATACTTATTTTATTCAAATTGAAGTATATATCTGAACACTACACAGGGTGCCATGTTCTCGGAACTCTCTAGTTAGCTTGTTTCACGTGCATTTGTAAGGGCTGTTAATTCACAATAGTAAACATATTTGACTTATCACTGATAATTTGATGAATGTACCCTGAAGTATAAATGTCAATGGAATAACCAAAACCTTTGTTTGCATAGAGTTGCACTGTATAACCAAATTTTTGAAACGGGTCTCAAAATGGGTACTTTCTTCCCATAAACTCACAAGTCTCACATGCCCAAGGTATGGAAAGATGTCGACTAAATTGAATCAGTATTAATTGGATAATGTTGCCTAATCATATTATAATTCAAGAAATGTCTGTTGGTGTGCTTTTGTTAGTGTTTATTTGACTTCTCTGCACTCCTGAACCACCGCACAGCATGAATTTACAACTCGTGGTTGTACTCAGGGAATACTCTGAAAGGTTTTAGGTGTTATACAACAATATATTATTTGACACAAATGTATCAATGGATTACAGAGATTACACCTCCATCCAAGTTAGATGTAAACCCACTGTTACACTTGATGTCAACTGAAAGTCAAGGAAAAAAAAATAAAAGTCACATGAGAAACAGTGTGAGACAGAAGAGAGATACAGTATAAGTAAAAGACAAAGAACATGAAGACAAAGTTATGGTCTGTAAAATGATTGTCAAAGGGCACAGGACCTTTGACCCATTGAACCAAAAATTCAATCAGCTCATCTTTGTATTACACCGGTGTCAAGTTTGGTTGAATTCCCTTCAGTTGTTGAAAAGTTATCGTGCTGACAAAGAACTATGATGGATGTACGCACAGACAATTCATAACAGTATTGCCTCCGGTCTTTGGCTGTGGAGGAAAAATATAAGTCTCAGGGATTCAAGGTGGAGGGAGCACCCTAATTCTCTCTGTGTAAATGTGAATGATATAGCACTGCTCTGGATATTACAAGTCATCCCATCTGTAATTCTGGGGAATTTATCCTGTCTGTAATTCTGGGGAAATTATCCTGTCTGTAATTCTGGGGAAAATTTCCTTGTCGTGTAATTTCTGGGAAATTATCCTGTCTGTAATTCTGGGGAAATTATCCTGTCTGTAATTCTGGGGAAATTATCCTGTCTTGTAATTCTGGGAAATTATCCTGTCTGTAATTCTGGGGAAATTATCCTGTCTTTAATTCTGAGGAAATTATCCTGTCTGTAATTCTGGGAAATTTATCCTGTCTGTAATTCTGGGGGAAATTATCCTGTCTGTATTCTGGGGAAATTATCCTGTCTGTAATTCTGGGGAAATTATCCTGTCTGTAATTTCTGGGAATTTAACCTGTCTGTAATTCTGGGGAATTTTCCTCTGTATTCTGGGAAATTATCCTGTCTGTAATTCTGGGGAAATATCCTGTCTTAATTCTGGGGAAATTATCCTGTCTATTCTGGGAAATTATCTGTCTGTAATTCTTGGGAATATCCTGTCTGTAATTCTGGGAAATTTATCCTGTCTGTAATTCTGGGAATTATCCTCTCTGTAATTCTGGAATTTATCCCCTGTAATTCTTGGGAAATTATCCTGTCTGTAATTCTGGGGGGAATTATCTTGTCTAATCTGGGAAATTCCTCTCAATTCTGGGGAATATCCTGTCTGTAATTCTGGGGGAATTATCCTGTCTGTATTCTGATAAATTATCCTGTCTGTAATTCTGGGAAATTATCTTCTGTAATTCTGGGGGAATTATCCTGTCTGTAATTCTTGGGGAAATTATCCTGTCTGTAATCTGGGGAATTTATCCTGTCTTAATTCGGGGAATTATCCTGTCTGTAATTCTGGGGAATTATCCTTCGTAATTCTGGAGAATTATCCTGTCTGTAATTCTGGGAAATTATCCTGTCTGTAATTTCTGGGGAATTATCCTGTCTGTAATTCTGGGAAATTATCTGTCTTTGTAATTCTGGGGAATTTATCTGTCTGTAATCTTGGGGAAATTATCCTGTCTGTAATTCTGGGAATTTATCCTGTCTTGTAATTCTGGGGAATTATCCTTGTCTGTAATTCTGTGGTAATTTATCCTGTCTGTAATTCTGGGGAAATTATCCTGTCTGTAATTCTGGGGAATTATCCTGTCTGCAATTCTGGGGAATTATCCTGTCTTGCAATTCTGGGGAAATTATCCTCTCTGTAATTCTGGGGAATTTATCCTGTCTGTATGTAATTATGGGAATTTATGCCGTGTATTTCCTTCTGTAATTCTGGGGAAATATCCTGTCTGTAATTCTGGGAAATTATCCTGTCTAATTCTGGGAATTTATCCTGTCTGTAATTCTGGGAATTTATCCTGTCTGTGAATTTCTGTCTGGGGAAATTATCCTGTCTGTAATTCTGGGGGGAATTATCCTGTCTGTAATTCTGGGGAATTTATCCTGTTGTAATTCTGGGGATTTACTGTCTGTAATTCTGGGAATATTCCTGTCTGTAATTCTGGGAATTATCCTGTCTGTAATTCTGGGAATTTATTTCCTGTCTGTAATTCTGGGAATTTATCCGTCTGTAATTGGGGAATTTTATCCTGTCTGTAATTTATGGGGAATTTATCCTGTCTAATTCTGGGGATTTATCCTGTCTAATTCTGGGAATTTATCCTGTCTGTAATTCTGGGGAATTATTCTGTCTGTAAGGGCCCTGTCACACCTTGACGTTTAAGCCAGCAATGGCAACGTATAAAAATTGATCTAAAACGTTGACGTACGCTGAAATTTTGATGGTTTTTTTTTTTGATTTTTGCGTATTCAAAACTGTGTTGCGTTTGCTAAATATATAGTAACGGGCACAGAACGTTTCGTTGTGTTTATACATAACTTTTACCAACGAATGCTTACCTTGTGATCGGCGTTCAAAACCTAAGACAAGCGATAGTTCAACTTACCCTTTGCGCGCTATACGTATCGCCGGCGAACTCGTGGCGTAGCCTGTTGAGAACTTGCCGGACGCCGATTGAAATCAAAAATGCCCGAGATTTTGAATTGTCAACATTGCAGTCACACCTTGACGATTTGCCAGCGTATGCCATTCTATGAAAAATGGGTTTACAACGCTAGGCACACGTCAAATACGCTATAGGAAAGTTGAGTATACGTTAAGATTATGCTCGAAATCATTGAAGTACGCTGGCATATTACCTAGTTCCGTTCGATACGTCGTGAAATCAAGCATGCTGAAAATTTTAAGACGTACTCGACGTAAGGCTCACACGTTTCGCATGCGTTGGCATCTGTTCTTGCACGTTCCGCGATCGTTTAAACACGGCGAACACACGTTACTTGTAGGTTAGTCATAAGTCGAAGCACGTCAAGTTAATTGCAACCATACTTGAAACCAATTTATAACCTTGAGGAACGTGCTTTGAACAAATGAGTAACGTCAGCTTAGCCTATGTTTAACGTGCTTGAAAGTATGAGTAACGTGCATTGAAACTATGTATAACTGGCCTTGACCAATGGCTACCGTGCTATGAACGTAAGAGTAACGTGCGTTAACCTATGTGTAGCATGTTTTTAACCTAAGTAAAACGTGCATCTAACCATTGAATAAACATGCTATGAACCTATTTGTAACGTATGTATAACGCACATTGTCGTATGTAGACGAATTAAATTGACGTCTTCCGGACAACCACAGAAATTACTGAAAGTGTTTCTAACTTACATCTACCGTGTACTGACGTATTGGCAGCGTTTAGGGGATTGGTACATACAAATGGGCTTCACAAGAGAACCCATCATTGTTCCAGACTCCATGTTGAGTAGATGTCAATGCCAGTAGTATCAGTAGTAAGTAATACTTAGCAGTAGTGTGTGTCGTGACAGTAGTAATTAGTAGTAGTAGTTGTAGTAGTAGCATTTAGTAGTAGAATGTCTACATCAGTAGTAGTATGTGTATGTCTATGTCAGTAGTAGTTAGTAGTTAGTATGTAGTAGATGTCTATCGTAGTAGTATGTAGTATGTCTATGTCAGTAGTAGTAGTAGTAGTTGTAGTAGTAGTATTGGTGAGTAGTAGTAGTAGAGTGAGTGTGATGGGGAGGTGTGGGTGATGATGGATCTCTTATCGTCCACGAATAGGAGACTATTTGCACCATTGTTCGATGTTCTTTTCGGCTATATTTTTTTTCCTCATTCCCACGATGAAATATTTCTTTGTTTTACTTTTTAAAGTATTAAAAACGACTTTGACAAATGCATAATGTACTAGTAATGAACAAGAACGCTTCGAGAACTTATACATAAGTTATACAACGATTGTTTATTCGTGTTTTAGGCGTCCACAACCTATGCCCAACGATAGTCCAGCGTATGCATAGCGTAATAATTCCCAAGCACGTTATTCATAGGTTATAAATAAGTCACGGGTACCCTAAACATTACTTTGTGTGTTTCGACGTATGAGGAACTTTAGTAGCGTTTGCGAAGTGTGAACAACGTTCTGTAGCGTGCTTACAAAACGTTACTCATAGTTAGAAATAAGTTTCGGGTACGCGAATGTTACCTCTACGTGTTTTCGACTTATGAGTAACATACAATTACGTGTGTGCAACGATCGCATAACGTGCCTAAACCTTGGCTTCGGCGTAGCGGAACGTGTGAGCCAACGCCGAGTACGTCGTAAAATTTTAAGATTCGAAAAAGAGAGTTGGTCGCAACCCACCTTACCCAGTCCGCACCCAACTGTCCCTGGACTCTGTGTCCTTTCTTCTAACAAGTGGAGAGCTTGCTTCAAACCTCGACTCATAATTCTGCAACCGGTCCAGACGGCATCAGCCCACGTGTCCTCAAAGCCTGCTCTTCTGCCCTTGCTACCCTCTCTCTGTCTATTCACCCTCTCATTTGCTCAAGTCATCTGCCATCTGCTTGGAAATCTGCTAACATCACTGCCTGCATAAAAAAGGTGCAAAAACAGATCCCTGTAACTACAGACCAATCAGCCTTCTCCAATCATCAGCAAGGTTATGGAATCCATCATCGCTTCAGACATGAAATCTTCTCTTCTCCAATGCTTGATTTCGATCATCAATTTTGGTTTCAGTCTCTACCCTGGATATGCTGCTTCTGCTCTCCCATCAATTGATGGAGGTCCTAATGCCGAAGAGCCGTATCCCTGGACATATCACTGCTTTTGACACAGTCTGGACCCTGCACTACTCACCAAACTCTCTTCCATGGTATCCAAGGCCATCTCCACTCATGGCTCGCAGAGACTTCCTCTCCTGTCGCAGTCAACGTGTGGCCCTAAATGGAGTCTTTCATCCCTCTTCCTGTGCATTTTGTTAGCGTTCTGGGCCCTGTTCTTTTTCTTGGTTTCATCAATGATCTCTCCGACTCTCTGGAAAATCCTCTATATCTCTTTGTCTCTCACTCTGCCGTACCATCTGTCATCCCTAAGAAGCACAGCTTCTTCGCTCACTGCAGATCTGGATAAAATCACAAACTGGTAACACATGGAACATGTCTTTCAACTCAGACAAATCTCACACTCTCACTATGTCTTCGAAAGGACCGTTTTAAACCCCCCCATCCACTTTCTCAACATCCTCTGGAAGAAGTCTTTTCTTTCAAGCTTCTGGGTCTCACTATCTGCCATGACCTTTCCTGGAAGAGTCACATTTCCAACCTCGCCTCAAAAAGCCAGTTGCCGACTGGGAATCCTCCGTCGTGCAAAGTCCTTCTCGGCCCTCTTGAGCCACTTACAAAGCTTTTGTCCGTAGCCTGATGGAGTACTGCTCTCCCCTCTGGGCTGGTGCTCCTGCCTCCCACCTTTCTCGGCTTCACGCTGTCGAAACCAGGCATTTAGGATCATCGGCATCTCCCGCAATGAAGCTGAGTCTTTGGGCCTTCTCTAATCACCGCAGGTTGGTCGTGGTCTTTCTGTCTTTTCCCCTCCCTTCGCTCTCTCTCCCATTTGTCCCACCACATTTGCACAGGGCGCTCAAGGTCAACCCCTTCTGGTAAAACTAAATCACGAACCACTGCTCACTTCATCCTTCATTCTCTTTTTTCCCTATAAAAACTCCCTCACTCTATTCTTTCCCATTCTTCCCTCCAGCTTTCAAAACAGCTGTTCACCACCATCTTATTCATCCCCCATCCAAATCCTCGATCTTTTCTACCCCCGATAATCCACCCAAGCCCATTCCTTCAATTCCCCTGCTTTCCTTCCTGAAGTCCCTGTAATGTCCATCTTCTCTTCCCCATGTCCCGTCCCATCCCCATCCCTCTCCCTTCCACAGATCACCTTACATGTCCCTTCCACTCCCGCCCCTCTTGTCTCATTCCCCTTGTGTGCGTTTGTGTTACTATGATATATAAAAAAAAAAAAAAAAAAAAAAAAAAAAAAAAAAAAAAAAAAAAAAAAAAAAAAAAAAAAAAAAAAAAAGAGAGAACAAGCACAAAATCAACGATTAAAGCCAGCGTAACAGACTTATGGCATGTTTTTCAGGGTATTCCTAACGTATACAAAACTTACCAATAACGTATTCGACGTGTGCCAGCGTATCGGCAAATTTGTAAAAAAACGGCATACGTTCGTAATCGTGGTGTGACAGCCCCTTAATTCTGGGGGGAATTATCCTGTCTGTAATTCTGGGCGGAATTATCCTGTCTTTAATTCTGGGATTATCCTGTTCTGTAATTCTGGGAATTATCCTGTCTGTAATTCTTGGGAAATTTTGAATCTGGGAATTATCCTGTCTGTAATTCTGGGAAACTATCCTGTCTGTAATTCTGGGGAAATTATCCTGTCTGTAATATCTGGGAATTATATCTGTCTGTAATTCTGGGGATTATCCTGTCTGTAATTCTGGGAATTTATCCTGTCTGTAATTCTGGGGAATTTATCCTGTCTGTAATTCTTGGGAATTCTATCCTGTCTTAATTCTGGGGAAATTATCCTGTCTGTAATTCTGGGAAATTATCCTGTCTGTAATTCTGGGGAAATTATCCTGTCTGTAATTCTGGGGAATTATCCTGTCTGTAATTCTGGGGAATTATCCTGTCTGTAATTCTGGGGGAATTATCCTGTCTGTAATTCTGGGGGGAATTATCCTGTCGTGAATTCTGGGGGGAATTATCCTGTCTGTAATTTCTGCGAGGATCTGTATTGGGGAGGAGGGGGGCAAAGTAAGGAAAGAGGAGAGGGTGTATTATATATACCTTTAACATATACTGGGCCACAATAGCTCTGTAAGGCACCAGGTGCTCTTTGATGTCCACAATGTTCTTCTCATTTTGTCTTTTCTCATAGTCCTGTAAAAATCAATGATGTAAGTTATTTTTGAAGTTTCATGTTTCTTGTAAATAAAATTGTTAACAAATGGAATAGTACACCACACAATCATCCGTCATGGCTTGTAATCGAGTCCGTGCATTAATCCACCAATGGATACAACTGAAGGAGTGTTCCTTCATTGCAAGAATGTTGTGCAAGGGACAGGTGCACAATTGAAGACAACATTCATGAAAGTTTGGTCACACTGGTGGTTTATGATATTTGTGCTTCATTTGATATCAAACCTTTGGTATCAAGATCGCTGTGGCAATTTTAGTACCAAATAAATTTAATATGTGCAAAACATCACAGATTATCATACCTGGAAAACCTTTTCTGGTATCTCCCTGTCCATCAAGGGTACCAGCCTGCAAGCACGGAATTCAGGCTGCTCCTGATTCCGTAGTTGAAGCAAACGCAGGCGACGAGAGCACAGAAGTTCTTCCTCACTTACAAAGTCAAACTCCTCCTGAAGCTGCTCCAACCGAAAGAACTCTGCAGTGTTCATTTGTCCACCTTCGGTTACCTAAACAGATGTCGGAGTGGAAGGACAATATTTCTGGGTCATTCTACAAATATTTCCCACAGAAATTTATTCAATTTCAGACAAAGGAAATCACCGAGATGCAATTCGATTCAAGTGAGTGATTTGAGATGTTATAAAAATCAAGCACAGAGTACAAAATTACAATTTATAAAATGATCAAATGGAGTGAGCGGCAAGCAGGGCATAAATTATGAAAGCCAACAAAATTGAAAGCAAGCATTCTACAGAGATAGTTTCAATTTTCATATGTAAATAAAACAAATGTAATACACAAAGGTAGACTGATCAGAAAGCCTAATAAAGATGAGGATATGTCAACTAATGTTGATTAAAATTGGAGACAAAGATAGACTAGGATATGAAAATAAATATAGAAGAGGACAAGTAGATAAATACAGAGGATATACAGATAAATGTGGACTAGGATATGTACGTAAATATAGACGAGGATATGTAGATAAATATAGACTAGGATATGTAGATAAATATCGACTAGGATGTGTTGATAAATCTATATATAATGGAGCAAGTAAATGTGATTATGCAGGTATATATATATATATATATATATATATATATATATATATATATATATATATAATATATTGTTTACGGTTCTGGAAATTCGCAAACACCATAAAGGTCCGTAGGTGAGATATATTTCTTAAGTACATGTGTAGTTAGCCCAAACCAATTGTATAGAGGGAATTAATGTGATTCATTCGGGCTGCGATCCTTTGTTAGGCGTTTTTTCTGTTCTAACCTTTGTTTTGAGCCACCACGCCAACAACAACAACAACGCCAGCAGCAAAAACCTACCTTCACCACTCGCTACCTGCAAACCTCACATCACCCGCCATTCAAACAGCGCCATGGCCATCGAACACCGCCGAAAACCCTCCACCACCTTCTCCTACGGCCATTCCCGCACCACTGTGGACGCCGAGCGTCGAGCTGTCTTCAACGAGACACGCGAGACGCGAGTGCAGATGGCGGGGTTTTCTGAGGAGAATTCGGATCAGGAATGATGCACGCCCAATCTGATCCACCCAATAGGAAGCGCGGGGCGGCTTGGCCCGCCTCCAGACGCGCCTGACGAAATCGGGCATATGCAAATTTGAGGATCAGGAATGATACACGCCCCCCTTTTTCTCCGTCCAATCGGCGAGCGTGGCTCCGCCCTGAGGTCGTTTGGATCCGATAATTTGCATATGGTGGGTTCCCGAAGCCAATAAAAAGGCGAGCTCATGAGGAGCTCGAGCAGTATCGTGGGGCGAAGTCAGTATCGAGCAGTATCGAGGAGTGTCGGTGGATAAAACAGTGTCGGTGGAGCAGCAGATCGGTGAGGCGAGATCGGTGGGGGCAGACGGCTGCGGAGGCGAACGGCTGGAGGTGGAGACCTGGAGGCTCGCGTCGCGGGATTCGAGCGAGCCAGCCATACTCCCTCCCCAGAGCATCAACAATTCCCCCTTTTCCCCCGCGCTGAGAGAGTGCGACAAGGGCCCCGTTCCCACTTACACCAGCAGGTGCCCACGGAACCGCCGTGCAGCGACATCTGCGGCTCGCCACGAGGCGCGGGTAGGACCCTTCGGTCTCGTGGGCCTGGCCGCTCACTCAGGTTCCACGCGCATTAGGCCCACGGGCCCAGTTGACTCCCTTGCCTTTGAGGGGGTCTTTTCTTTGCTTCGGTGTGAATGCATTGTTGTGGCGCCGTGTCTTGTAAGGTAGTAACTGTATAAGTGGTCCGTGTGTCGTGTAGTCGGTTTTAACTCCTTTTATATGTGCATTTCTTTTGTCCTATGTGATATATGTGCATTCGCTTATTGTGATGTAAATACATGCTGTTTGCTTTACGTGTGCTATAGGTGTGATCCGTGTGCCACGGAATAAATTGTGCATTGTGTGAACTGTTTTCCCGTTTCGCTTCGTCTTTCTTTGATTGAACCTCCATCCTGCTTCACGTAAAGGGTTCGTAGTGGGTGCAAAACGCCCGTAAATAATCTGAACCGTCGAGGTCGACGATAACACCGCTCGGTTATCCCGATAGTACGGAACGGCCCGCCAAGCGGCTCGTGTCCGGAGTCGACCTGCGGCGAGGTACGATCGCCCGGTTTACCATCCGCGTGGGTACTTAGGTAGGTCGAATTTGGCGAACAACCCTATCCTACGCGGGTGGCCGATTGGCACGATTGTGGTGAGGTCGAAAGGCCCACCCGTGACTGGATCCCGGCGTTAGCCGGGAGGGTCACGACTGAATTGTCCGTCCGGTGGGCGAGGCGGTCGCGGTTCGAGTCGCGTGGCCGATCGCACGCCGACGGGCGCGAATTCGCAACACTGGTGTCAGGAGTGGGATTCAAATCCCTCCCGTCTCCAAGCTAAATTCATAGGGAATCGGTTCAGGAGGAGCGACCACCGATTCCCTCTAAATTACGAGCGATTAAATTAACCCCTTACGTGGAATAAGATGGCGTCTCAAGGCGAGCGGGTGCCGGGGTAGGAATGTATATGTGTAGTGATGTAGAATCCATGTCCAGGATATAGACCCCGAGCAGGAAATGTTGGTTGTGCAGGAACAGTTTCCCCCCCAACGAAACCAGAGCTCGAAAGGGGCGCAGCGGCAGCGGCCGCGGCTTTTGACACGCCTCCACTCCTCCGTCAAATTCCCTCCCCTGTCCCCAGCAAAACAGCACGCCATAATGGCGGATCGAGGCAGCTGACTTCGCTTGAAGTGAAACAACTAATGGAGGCGATACAAGAGGTGATAGACGTTATGCGAAACCCCATCTGGAGGGGGTGCAACGGTTGTCAGGCCCCGGTGAAGGCGGGTGAGGAGAAAATAAATCGGAGACGTGTAAGACGGGACACGAGGTAAAGAAGGCAATAGAAAAATTAAAAGAAAGCCAGGAGGAGACAAAGGAAGGATCGAAGGTCGTAATGGTGGAGTGTGGGAAAAGACTTCAAGACATGACTAAGAGAGTTGATAAGCTGGGACGGGAGGTAAAAACGGAGACAGAGGAACTGGGAAGACGGATAGACAAACACAAGGGGAAGCCGGAAGGACAGTTAGAAGCCAAAGTAAGGTCGGAGTGTACGGAGATGAGAAAGGAATTGGAAAAGAAAACTGAGTTACAGAAACACCAGAACGAAGAGACGGAATTGCAAAACGAGTTGAGGATGTTGAGAGAGGAAAGAACGGAACAGAGAATGAAACGTTAAGGAACCACACTGAGCAGATTGAACAATTAGAAGCCAAAGCAAAGTTGGAGTGTGCGGAGATGAGAAGGAATTGGAAAAGAAAGCTTCTGAGTTACAAAACGAGCTGAGGATGTTGAGAGAGGAAAGAACGAGAACGGAGAATGAAACGTTAAGGAACCACGCTGTACAGATCGAACAGCTGGAAGCAAAGGCCAGATGGGGGAATGAGATGCAAGAAAGAGTAATGATGGAAGAACGAATGAGACAGAAGAAGGAAATCGATCAATGGAAGGAAACCACGAGATTGCAGAATGGGAACAAGAAAGAATCCTGAAAGAAAAGGATTACGACAGGAGAACGAAGTCAGTCAGTTGAAAGAAATAACGAGATTACAGAATGAGGAACAAGAAAGACAGTGGAATAGGAAATACAAAGAACAAGGAATGAGACAGGAGAAAAGAAATCTGTCAGTTGAAAGAAATAACGAGATTGCAGAACGAGAACAGAAAGACAGTGGAATAAAAAACTGAAAGAGTATGAATTTGAAACTGAACGACAAAAGGAAAAAAATAGGCTGGAATACGAGGAGAAGTTGAAGAAGCAGGAAGGAGAAATCAGGAGATTGAAGGACCAACGAGATTGGAGAGGGAAGAACGAGAGGAACAATGGGATAGAAAACAAAAGAACATGAGCCGAGGTTGACCATTGAAAGAAAAGGCAAGGCTGGAGTGGAAGAGTAGACAAAGAACAGCGAATGAAACACAAAAAGGAAATTAACCACATGAAGAAAACCATGAAACTGCAGAAGGAAAGACAGGAGAAGAAACAAGGAAGAGTAATGAGACAGCAGCAACTGAAACACAAAAAGGAGATTAACCAAATGAAGCAAACAACGAAACTGGAGAAGGAAGGGCAGGAGAAGAAACAAGGAAGAGTAGTGAGACAGCAGCAAATGAAACACAAGAAGAGATTAACCAAATGAAGCAAACAACGAAACTGAGAAGGAAGGACAAGGAGAGGAAGCAAGGAAGGGTAATGAGAGACCAGCGAATGAAGCACAGAAAGGAAATGGGCCAATTGAAAGAAACGATGAGATTGGAAAATGAGGAGCATGAGGAAGAGTGGGAGAGAAAACAAAAACTATACGAGTTTGAAATTAATGAACTGAAGGAGAGAATGAAATTGAAGTCCAGAGAGATTGAGGAACTCCAGCAAGAAACAGAAACTAATAGATGTATAGAGACCAGGGAGATAGAGAAAATAGAGGAGAGACTGCATGATAATGACGGGGTTAAAAGAACAGAACACACACACACAGAAGTGTGGAGGATAATGGGGGTGAGCTCGCGGACTGGGTAGAGACCCGGTGTGAGCAGCTGGATGGCCGCCTCCAGGAACGAGGGGAGGGAGTATGCCCCTTGAGGCGAATCACGACCAGGTGGGTTCGGTCGTGCCAAGCGGAGTTGAAGGGACGAGTGCTGTGGATAGGTGCACGTGTAGCTTGGGGGTATAGAGGCCCCGGGAACCCTTGTGGGGCACGAATCCCCAGTGTGGTTGTGCAGGGGTGTGTGTTGCGAGTGTGCGGAGATGCGTGCTTTCCGGCACGCATGGTGTGAGTGAGACCCCCTGGGCAGGTGAAAGGTTGGGTGTGAGTGAGAGGGTCCGTGTGAGGGAGACCGTGTGTGTGAGGTCTCTGTATGAGAGGGAGATGTCGGTCGGCATGCGTGAGCATGCAGCCGCGTCTCCCGGTGTGAATGTGAGTGTGATGGAATGGAGTATGTGCGTCGTAACACGCAGGTGTGCGTGGGTGGAACGGAGACGACGGCGACAGAGGACAGAAGCCGGTAGCGGCCGTAGCTGTTGTGGGGACCGTGCCGGGTTCACCCAGCAGCGAGCGCGAGGTCCGTGCTGTGCAGCGCACGAGACCCCACGTGCTCGCTTGCGGGAGTGAAGCCCGGTCCGGAAACGCACGCGGTGAATGTTGCCGATCCCGCGACGGACAAAGTTTAGGCAGGATTAGGGATTTGGACCGGATGGGTTCTCCACGCGAGCTTGTGTGAAGCTCCAATGGGCAGAGCACATGTGTTCGCGTGGGGAGCCCCTCGGAGTGCAAGGTTTGCTTTTGGGGGTGCGCAGGGTGACGTCATGGCTGCACGTGGGTTGGAATCCGGCAGGAGGGTGAATCCCTGCCGGATGGTACCGTCCAAGAGGGACGAGGTACGCGTGCAGCTGCATGACGTCACGGGCAAGGTGCAAAGTGCGCGAGCTGTGAGTTGCCGCGCTGGTGCTGCGCATAATTGGAAAGACAAAATTACGGAAGCAAGCCTCGCTTTCGGGTGAACAGATTCCCTGGGCAAGGGGTGAAAGACCCCCTTACCAGGGCACAGGATGGAACTAGCTAGGGGAAGGGTTAGTGTTAGTTAGACCGGCTCCATGGGGCAGGGGTAAGTCCTCATGGGGCCCGTGGAATGGATTAGTTAGAGGGATGTTAGTGCAGAGTTAGGTTGGGAAATGGATTTTTTTTTTTAGGATTTGGAGGACAGTGACAGACTTTGGATGTGTAGAGGGGACGTAGCTTAGCTACGTAGTGTTAAAAGGAACGTGCTGTAGTTTAAGGATGACGTGGGAGCACGAGTTAGTTAGGGGAGGTAGTTAGAAGGATGGCAGGATTCAGGCGATGTGTGTGTTGGAAAGTTGTGAGGTGAGTACATGATGAGTGAGTGAGGCCAGCGGGTCTGTGTGAGTGGAGCGATGTGGAATGCATGGTGCGATGAGTGATTGGGGGAGGAGTGACTCCCGCCCAAGGGACCCCGGGGTCAGTGTAGAGTGAGTTAGCTGGGTTAGTCAAATTGACAAAATGGAGGTCGTTTTGTTGTTGGTGGGGAAGTAGGCTCGATACCCATTTGGAGGGGTGCAGGAGCCCTGTTGACGGGCTGGGAGCGTGGCTGCGAACGGTGAGTATCGCTGAGTGGGTACCCGGGCACCGGGCTAGTCGGCCGTGGTAGGCCAAGGGCCCATGGGGGGCCGGGTTAGCGTAGTGGGCACGGGTGCGCCCGCTTGGTGCGGGGCCCGGAGCGCCGTTGCCGCTGGGCAGTGTCGTGGGCACGGGTGACCCTCGGAAAGGGGCCCGGGGCGCCAGCCTGCCACGTGTGCGTTTCAGGGGAGTTGCCATGGGGGCACTCCCCGGTGTTTAGGGAGCTGGTAGGCTCGGAGGCAGTGTAGTGCCCGGGGGTGCCATTGTAGGGGATTCGGCAAGGGTCGTGCCTGCCAAAGGGAGCCACGCGTCCCAGCCATGAGACCGTGCAAGGGCACGAGGGAAAATTTGAGGGCGAGGCCCGAAATTGAGTGGACACCAACACAGGCGACGGGAATCTGGGTTTTAGAACCAATAGATTAAGCGAGAGGCGCTTGTTGAAAGCCCCGGGGTAGTTTAAAGGTAAATGGTTAGGTAGATTAGGAAGTGTACCCTCCGCACCATCCATCCCTTCGCTCTCGTTGTGGGCCGCTGGACCCACTTTGGTTAGAGATCGCTGAACTCTGGGGAGGCCATCCTGAGGCTCGAGTTGGGCCTCGGCACAGGACGCTAGCTCTCCCTCATTCCCCTCCGGGAAGGGAACGTAGGGGTTGGGAGTAGGCTAGGGACAATAGTTAACCGAACAGAGACAGTAAAGGGGTTAGGGGACGATTGATAGTGGGAAGGGATGAAAATAAAAACGAAAAAAAATTAGTTGGGGCTAAATTGGTTTTTGACAAATTAAGGGAGTGGTATGGACAGTGACAGGCAAAGGCGATAGGTTGGGAGGGAGACAGTAGGTAGGTCCGAGCCCGCCTTCTGAGTGGCCGCACCACCGCACTCCCCCACCAACCTCCACGGCACGGCGAGAGGCCGGCCCACTTAATCGGCAGCTGTTGTTTTGCTGCAAGGCCTGTGCCGGCCGGATCGTCTGCAGCTGTGCTTCAAGGCCTGTGCCGGCCCGTTCGTCGCCGGCTGTGTTTGCCTGCAGCGGCCTTTTTTTCTGCAGGCTGTGTTTGCCTGCTCACCTTTGCCATGCCTTGCCTGCTGCCCTTGCTTTGGCCCATGCCCACTGCCTCATCAGTTTGCCCCCGTTCTGTTTTGATTGCCCCCCTTGTTCATTGCCATGTGCGCCAGGATCAACAAGCAACAGTTTGCAAGCTGCAGGAACTGTCCTGTTGGCAGCTGCAACACGGGCCTGCAGTGGCGGCCCGTGCACCGGTTTTCTGTTGACTCTTACCTTTTTCCTGCAGAGTCCATTGATCCTGGGCCATGGTTTAGTGTAAAATTTGTAAGTTAAGGTGTTAAGTTGTATTGTAAATATGAGTGCGCCCCCGGCATGTATGTGTTAGCGCCGGCAATTTTATTTAAGTCGTCCGTGTGAGTGAGTTTGTTTAGTTAGTTACTCAGCCTCAGGTTATTTATTTTGGGGACACGAATACCATGAATGTCGCACTCAGGGATCCGTAGGTAAAACGTACTAGGGAGAACTACACATGATGGCACACGATAATTTGACGACTCGGGACGAGTCTGTAAAAAGGGGAGGGGTAGTGTTACGGTTCTGGAAATTCGCAAACACCATAAAGGTCCCGTAGGTGAGATATATTCTTAAGTACATGTGTAGTTAGCCAAAAACCCATTGTATAGAGGGAATTAATGTGATTCATTCGGGCTGCGATCCTTTGAGTTAGGCGTTTTTCTGTTCTACCTTTGTTTTGAGCACCCACGCCAACAACAACAACAACGCCAGCAGCAAAAACCTACCTTCACCACTCGCTACCGCAAACCTCACATCACCCGCCATTCCAAACAGCGCCATGGCCATCGAAACACGCCGAAAACCCTCCACCACCTTCTCCTACGGCCATTCCCGCACCACCTGTGGACGCCGAGCGTCGAGCTGTCTTCAACGAGACACGCGAGACGCGAGTGCAGATGGCGGGGTTTTCTGAGGAGAATTCGGATCAGGAATGATGCAACGCCACATCTGATCCACCCAATCAGAAGCGCGGGGCGGCTTGGCCCCGCCTCCAGACGCGCCTGACGAAAATCGGCATATGCAAATTTGAGGATCAGGAATGATACACGCCCCCCTTTTTCTCCGTCCAATCGGCGAGCGTGGCTCCGCCCCTGAGGTCGTTTGGATCCGATAATTTGCATATGGTGGGTTCCCGAAGCCAATAAAAAGGCGAGCTCAGTGAGGAGCTCGAGCAGTATCGTGGGGCGAAGTCAGTATCGAGCAGTATCGAGAGTGTCGGTGGAGTAAGCAGTGTCGGTGGAGCAGCAGTGCAGAGAGGTGGGCGAATCGGAGGCGATCGGTGGGGCAGACGGCTGCGGAGCGAACGGCTGAGGTGGACCTGGAGGCTCGCGTCGCGGGATTCGAGCGAGCCAGCCATACTCCCTCCCAGAGCATCAACAATTCCCCCCTTTTCCCCCGCGCTGAGAGAGTGCGACAAGGGGCCCCGTTCCCACTTACACCAGCAGGTGCCCACGGAACCGCCGTTGCAGCGACATTCTGCGGCTCGCCACGAGGGCGCGGGTAGGACCCTTCGGTCTCGTGGGCCTGGCCGCTCATCCAGGTTCCACGCGCATTAGGCCCACGGGCCAGTCTGACTCCCTTGCCTTTGAGGGGGTCTTTTCTTTGCTTCGGTGTGAATGCATGTTGTGGCGCGCGTGTCTTGTAAGGTAGTAACTGTATAAGTGGTCCGTGTGTCGTGTAGTCGTTTTAACTCCTTTTATATGTGCATTTCTTTTGTCCTATGTGATATATGTGCATTCGCTTATTGTGATGTAAATACATGCTGTTTGCTTTACGTGTGCTATAGGTGTGATCCGTGTGCCACGGAATAAATGTGCATTGTGTGAACTGTTTTCCCGTTTCGCTTCGTCTTTTCTTTGATTGAACCTCCATCCTGCTTCACGTAAAGGGTTCGTAGTGGGTGCAAAACGCCCGGTAAATAATCTGAACCGTCGAGGTCGACGATAACACCGCTCGGTTATCCCGATAGTACGGAACGCCCGCCAAGCGGCTCGTGTCCGGAGTCGACCTGCGGCGAGGTACGATCGCCGGTTTACCATCCGCGTGGGTACTTAGGTAGGTCGAATTTGGCGAACAACCCTATCCTACGCGGGTGGCCGATTGGCACGATTGTGGTGAGGTCGAAAGGCCCACCCGTGACTGGATCCCGGCGTTAGCCGGGAGGGTCACGACTGAATTGTCCGTCCGGTGGGCGAGGCGGTCGCGGTTCGAGTCGCGTGGCCGATCGCACGCCGACGGGCGCGAATTCGCAACAATATATATATATATATATATATTGTATGCATATCCTCTCCGCCCATGGTTGGACAGTTGTCCTGATGTCACCCACAATTGTAACCTAAAATACTTAACCTTAAAGCACCCAGAGGATCCCCCACCACTCCCCGAGGACCGAAACTACTCCGAGGACCCAAATGACCCTGAGGATCTAAATGACCCTTTGGGCCCAATAGACCCAAAGACCCCAAGGACCCAAAAGACTGAAAAGACCCAATGGACCTCAAAGGCCCAATGGACCCCAAAGACGCCAAAGTGTCTGTCTATTCTCTCTCTCTCTCTCTCTCTCTCTCTCTCTCTCTCTCTCTCTCTCTCTCTCTCTCTCCTCTCTCTCTCGTCTGCTTACACCTCTGCAGCGCATCCATATATGCTTTGCAACACTCACCATTACAAAATCAAAAGCCAAATCTCACATTCCAAGCCAGTGATCCACGGAGAAAAAACAGTCAAGACCTGTCAGATGTGACCGAGCAGAAGGACTGAATGGATGCCCACAAGCGGAAGGACTGAATAGACACCCTTTGAGCAGGCACAAAGTCACTCCACTCCTAGAACCCAACCCCATCACGCTGCTGAATTCACTGTCTCCACCAGCCATACCGGGCCAAAGGGGGGAGGGTGCCTCGCAAGACCCGACACCACGCCTCCCACTGCCTAAGGCCCAAGCATCCAATAGTATAAGGCAGATCGTGGAGCGAACCAATGGTGGAACGACCGGATCATGAGGTTTCTGCCCGAGCCAAAACAGGGCTTAAAAAAACCCAGACTGAAGTGTAGAGAGTGGGTTGGCACATCTGGGAAATCTGCGAGAACAGACCGAACCTGAAAGAATGAACAAGCTGGTGATCACAATGTAGCAAAGGGCTGGCAAACGGACCAAGCAGCAGAGATTTATTGGACGCAATGGCTATGACACACTGATTTATACTCCCTTTCTCTTGCTTTCCCTACCTCTACTTGATTTATTTGAATGCACGGAGCATCGACATAAACCCCGTCCTTTTCAAGGCTGGCTTACTGACTCACACTTCATGCTGTCTCCTCTAAGCCACACGCTGTCACCGTTTGCACCTCTCCCGAAATGGCACATCACAATCTCTCCCCTCTTCTTCTTTCTTACCCTCCCATCTCTTCTGTTGGGACTAACATAAGCCCGCCGGTTTACAGACGGTGAGCAAGAGGCTGCAAACACACCTCAAACTTCTTTCTATCCTCTCTGTCCCTCTTCTTTACCTTATTTCCCCAGAATGACTGAGGTGCCTGTGTTGTAGAACTGTGATCAAGTGATTAAATAAGACTCATCTTCTGTCAGGGTAAGAGCTTCCCTTCTGTGACACTGCTTGTAAATACGTGCTTCTTGTTGACATTACAAACCGTTTCTCAAACTTTCCGATTGTCAGTTTCCATTGGTTAAAACATAGTATGTTAATAGTACTGGGGATTTCAGCTCCGCCGTTTTGTTATGGTCAGCCATTAGCCAACGTTGCACTTATTGTATTGCTTGGCCCTTTCATTAATAACAGTGGAGCATGGAGAGCACCGACCAACTCTATCTGGGGGGTTAATTCGCTGGAAAGGTAAAGCGGATTTAAATGCTGGACCTTGCCTGAATTAAACTTCTTAATGGTTGCTCAGGAATTATCCATGGTTTGTCGGCTTACAGGATCGTCGGCCAGATAGTGAGTTTGAGAACTCCCCTTGTGATCCCGTGATCCCGACCGACCCTGAGTCCGCAACAATACTGTTATAATCCAGTGATGTTCACTATTTTTTATAGGGGAGCCACTTTTGCCGATAGGACATCAGTGTGAGTCACCACACCACATGCAGGACTCAATAATGGCTGTTATTAGGCCCCACCTCCACATACTTGTCTTTGTTGTAGTCAACTGGGCTGCAAGCATCATTGTTTGTATACTGCAACCATATCCTGATGTAGTTATGTTACTTTTATGCTTGAAGTTGTAACACTCATTTGAATCCATTCGGTCAATTTGATAGCATTTATGGCAGATTATGTGAGGTGTTTTCACATTTGTGCATTATCAGCCGCACGTCAGAGGCCACACTTCAGGCGACCAGGGGCCACCAGGGGCTTGTGGGCCGTGCAATGAAGAACTGATATATAATAATCGGTCAACCTATTTAATCCTTTAGGTCCAAAACTGCACTGGCAGTGACAGTTTGAGCACATATTATTAATACAAGCTAGATTATATGTTTAGAGCTAACAATGCTTTACTAACCCTCAAAGAAAACTAAAACTCATTTTGTGGGTCATCCTGTACAACCTCTACAAACATGTCTATTATTTGAATTATTTTTGTATAGACAGTAAGAGAATGGGTTTACAGACATAAATATGGAATTCCAAGGATATTTTTGTTGATGAAATGTCATAAATATCCCAAAGTTTCCCACAATTAAATGATTCATTACCTGTGATGCAGCAACGATACATCCAAGCAAACTCAATCTGCATATCTTCAAAGCGTCACACAACCAAACATCTCATCTGAACATCGCCGCACAAATACATCCCGGAAAGGCCTGATGCTCTTTGTACAATCCAGACTTCTGGTCATAATTGTTCAAAACGCGTTGTTTTACATCATCATTGTATACCACTGGCTATCTTTATGCACCATGTGAAGTTGTATGAGGGTTGCATTGTTCGGGTCATTGGGATCAAGCCGGGACTCTCTGATCCAGCGTGCCAACCGCCGTGTGTCAGTCACTCCAACAGCACCGATGCTTGTGATTGCATCCACAGGCCTAATTGTGGAGTGGGGGGAGAATTGGGGAGGGGGGGGGGAGGATGAGGAGAGGGAAGAGGAGCAACGCCAAAAACAAGAATCATGTCTCAATATACAGCTTATACTCGGAGTATTTGAAAGGGATGGATATAAAAAGAACACACAAGTAAAGACAGTATATGGAATTTAAACTCAAGATTAAAGAATTGTAAGGCAAGTGCTAAAACAAGAAAGATCAATCAAAGATCGCAGACCCTCACCAGGACTTGGTTTGTGTGGTGTTTGTTTAGTCTTTTGTGGTGTATTTTGTGTACTGGTGTGTTACGAAATTAAAAATAGACATAACTACAACTGCCACTTTATAACTGCTAGCACTGATGACTGTGCACCAAGACATTCCACTTTGATGACGTACCAAGACGTTCCGCTTTATAACCCCACTTTGATTGGACACCTGACCCTGACCCATGATGTTTATGATTATCCAATTGAATTCAGAATGGGATTAAAATTAATTCAATTCAAATCTAATGCAAGACCAAATATTTACAGTCCTGCATTGGAGTAATCAGAAAGAACCCAAACAAGCAAAAACCAAAGATGAAGTCATCAGCAGGAACCTGGATAGGATTCACATTTCAGCTGTGACTCCTCTACCCTCAAACTGGTATCCTGTGTCAGAGTGGCGACCCGTCCAGGATTGTGTCCAATAGCCAAGGAAACTGCTTAGGTCGCACCAACACTCTGCACAGAGTATGGTCCCAATAGATGGATGGATGGATGGATGGATGGTACTTGTTCTTACAAGAATTGTCAAACATGATGATCTCAATCTTCTTTTCATGGGTGTTCTTGAGGGTAATTTAAAAAGGTTCTAAAAGGTAATTCTAAAAGGTTCTAAAGGGTAAATGTAAAAGGTTCTAAAGGGTGATTGTAAAAGGTTCTAAAGGGTAATTCAAGAGGGTAATTCTAAAGGGTAATTGCAAATGGTTCTAAAGGGTAATTGTAAAAGGTTCTAAAGGGTAATTCTAGAGGGTAATTCTAAAGGGTAATTGTAAAAGGTTCTAAAGGGTAATTCTAGAGGGTAATTCTAAAGGGTAATTGCAAATGGTTCTAAAGGGTAATTGTAAAAGG
>CM068963.1:121834792-121846920 GCA_035128595.1 Eptatretus atami
GTTGCAGCTGAACCAGGGCCCACAAAAAGGGGGCCACACAATAAATGAAAAAAAAATACATATAAAAGAATATTATTTTTTTACACATTTTTTATGCAATGTAATACTGATGCCCTAGCGTTTACTGTAAATAAACCTTACTGTAAGTTTTATTTCATTTCGAAAAATAAAATTTCATTTTACGGTTTAGTATTGTTTTTATTTTGGATTACATATATGGGGGTACCATAATCTTTTCAGTGCTTAGGGCCTCTAAAGGTCTTAATCCAGCCCTGGGTGAGGATGTTGAGGTCGTGGAGAGATTCACTTACCTCGGCAGTGATATTCATGTCTCTGCTGGTGTGAGTCAGAGGTCAACAGACGTCTGGGTCGAGCCAGGGGAGTCATGGATTCACTGGATAATGGGGTGTGGCGCTGCCGGTACCTGTGCGGGAGGACGAAAGTCCGAGTCTTCAGGTCCTTGGGGCTTCCAGTCTTGCTCTATGGATGTTGAGACTTGGACTCTGACCAATAATCTGAGATGGAGACTTAATTCCTTTGGTACCAGGTCTCTTCGGAGAATGCTTGGCTATCGCTGGTGGGACTTTGTGTCCAACGAGCGGTTGCTGAGAGAGACTGAAATGAGATTTGTTACCGGCATAGTCCGTGAGCGTCAGCTGCGGCTGTATGGACATGTGGCTCGTTTTCCAGAGAGATTCCTAGTCCTTACACCTTCTCCAGTTTCGTTTTTGCTTCATTTTTATCTCCTTTTGTTGTTTCAGTTGCTGCTGTCTCATATATTCTTCTTGTTTCTTCTCGACTGTCCTTTCCGTCTTGCAGTTTCTGGTTTTCTTCATGTGGTTAATTTCCCTCTTGTGTTTCATCGCTGTTCTTTGTCTACCTTTCGCACTCCACACCTTTGAGCCTTCTTTCAATTGGTCAAACTCTAGTCATGTTCCTTTGTTTTCCATCCCATTGTTCCTAACGCTCTTACCCTCTCCAATCTAGTTGTGTCCTCAATCTCACTCATATTCTCCTTACCTGCTTATTCAACTTGCATCCTTCAACTGCCGATATTCATAACCTATTTCTTTCGTTTTTGTCGGTTCAGTTTCATTCCATACCTTAATCATTTTATTTATGTCATCTTGTTCTTCACATTCTGTAATATCGATCATTAAAATACTTTCACCCTGACTGATTTCATTTCTCCTGTTCAATCACTTGATCCTTTCGATTGTAACCTTTCTTGTTATCCTCATTCTGCAATCTGGCACTTCGCATTCCAGCTGTTCGATCAATCTGTACAGCGTGGTTCTTAACGTTTCATTTCTCCGCGTTCTCTTCCTTTACCTCTCTCAACATCCTCAACTCGTTTTGTAATTCGTCTCTTTGTTTTGGTGTTCCTGTACTCAGTTTTCTTCTCTAATTCTTTCTCATCTCCGCACACTCCAACTTTGCTTTTGGCTTCTAACTGTTCTTCAGCCGGCTTGCCTTGTGTTTGTCTATCCGTCTTCCCAGTTCTCTGTCTCCGTTTTTACATTTCCTAGTCCAGCTTATCAACTCTCTTCGTCATGTCTTGAAGTCTTTTCTCACACTCCATATTTTATTTCTTCGTGCACGTCTCCCGAATTATTTTTTTCCTCACCCGCCTTCACGCGGGCCTGACAACCGTTGCATACCCCTCTCAGCTCGTTTGCTCCCACACGTGGCGTCGCCATGTATGCACTTCGCTGTTGTTGCCTTCATGCCGCCTGCAGGCTCCGGCCCATTTGCTAGCGTTTCACCCGCATTTCTTTTATTCTTCCTTCATATTCTTGCGCATGTTTCCATATTCGTTTTCATTTCGTTTGTGTTTGTTCCATTCTGAGTGCGTTTCCATCCATTTTTTTCGTTCAATCATTTCCATCCATTTTTCCGTTCATTTCGTTTTGTGTTGTTTCCATCTGCTTGTTCACTTCCATCTATTTTGTTTTTTCATTTCTTGCATCTCCCCCTCATTGCTTGTGTGATCATCTCATCATTTTGTGATGACTAATGGCGAAAGCAAGGGCCGATCCGCCACCATCGGTCCGGGCTTAGCTGAGGAGCTGGAGGGGATTTGACGGAGGTGGGGAGGAGGGCCACATCGCCGCGGCCATGACTCTGCCGCCGCCACAACCCATTCGGGCCCTGGATTCGTTTGGGGGGGGACTGTCCTGCACACCAATTCTGCTCGGGGTTTCCATCCTGGGCCATGGATCCTACATTACTATCACACATATACATTCCTAATACCCCGGCTCCGCTCGCCTTGAGACGCCATCTTATTTCACGTAAGGGGTTGATTTAGGCTCGCTCGTAATTTAGAGGGAATCGGGGGTCGCTTCTCTCACCCCTGGACGATTCCCTATGAATTTAGCTTGGAGACAAGAGAGTCCGTTATCCCCTCCTGACACCCAGTGTTGCGATTCGCGCGCCGCGCGGCGGCGATCGGCACACGTACTCGAATCGCGAACCGCTCTCGCCCACCGGACGGAAATTCTGTCGTGACCCTCCTCGGACTAACGCCGGAATCCAGTCACGGGTGGAGCCTTTCGGCCTCACCACGATCGTGCACAATAACGCCCACCACGCGTGGGATAGGGTTGTTCGCCAAACTCGACCTACCTAAGTACCCACGCGGATGGTAAAACCGGCGACCCGCACCTCGCCGAGGTCGACTTCGGACACGGGCCGCTTAACGCAGACCGTTCCGTTTATCGGATAAACCGACGGTGTTATTCGTCGGCCTCGACGAGTTCCTGATTAATTATCGGTCTCTCCGCGCCCACTACGTACCCTTTACGATAAAACAAGATGGAGACCCAACGAAGGAAGGACGCGCGAAACGGGGGAAGAATTCAACAAGGACGCATTTATTTACACAGACGGACACAAAGCACACGTATAGCAACAATATTTATAGCAACAATAATAATTAAAGAAAGCACATATCAATTAAAAGAAAGGAACGACAAAAGCAACGAGGACGCAGAGCTACAACCGAAACCGACACACGCAGCGACCACTTAAAACAATACTACTTTACAGACATTGGCGCCGACACACACGTTCACACAGAACCCAAAAGAAATGAAGAAAAGAATGGCGACTTCCCTTGTCTGGCTGGTGAGTCCCTCTCCCCGCGACGTCAGCGGTGGCCGGCGCCTGGCCCCGACCTCTCTCTCGCGGCCGGCGAACCCTCTCCGGCACTTCTCGTCGCGGACGCGCAGGTCCACCTCACAAACCGACGCCGCCGCGTCTCCGGTCCGTGCCTCCGTTTACAGGTCGCTCGGCCAAGCGCGAGCGCAGGACTCTTCCCCGACCAACCAGCAGACAGGGAACCTCGACGACAACTTTCTTGCGAACCAACTGAAGAGGAAAGAGAAGCCGCCCTTGCGCCCGCCGTGTTCGTCTTTTTATCGGCTCAGGAACCCACCATATGCAAATTCTCGGATCCAAACGACCTCAGGGGCGAGCCACGCTCGCCGATTGGATGGAGAAAAAGGGGCGTGAATCTTTCCTGATCCTCAAATTTGCATATCCCGATTTCCCTCAGATCGCGTCTGGAGGCGGGGCCCAAGCGCCCCGCGCTTCCTAATTGGATGGATCAGATGTGGGCGTGTAGCATTCCTGATCCGAATTCCCCTCGGAAAAACCGCCATCTGCACTCGGGCTCGCGTGTGTCGCTGAAGATGGCCCGACGCTCGGTGTCCACAGGTGGTGCGGGAGTGGCCGTAGGAGAAGGTGGTGGAGGGTTTTCGGCGGTGTCCGATGGCCATGGTGCCGTTTGGAATGGCGGTGATGTGAGGTTTGCGGTAGCGAGTGGTGAAGGTAGGTTGTCGCTGCTGGCGTTGTTGTTGTTGTTGGCGTGGTTGGCTCAAAACAAAGGTAGAACAGAAAAACGCTAACTCAAAGGATCGCAGCCCGAATGAATCACATTAATTCCCTCTAAACAATGGGTTTGGGCTAACTACACATGTACTTCAGAAATACCTCACCTACGGGACCTGAATGGTGTTTGCGAATTTCCACAGCCGTAACACTATCAACCCAACAAATTCCCTCCTTAACAACATATCAACCCACAATTCCTCGTAACAACAATCAACCCACAATTCCCTTACAAACATATCAACCCACAATTCCCTCCTTAACAACATATCAACCCACAATTCCCTTCTTAACAACACAGCCATCCACAATTCCCTCTTAACAACATATCAACCCAAAATTCCCTTCTTAACAACACAGCAACCCACAATTCCCTCCTTAAAACATATCAACCCACAATTCCCTCCTTAACAACATATCAACCCACATTCCCTCCTATGTATAATGATTATTATTCTCTAACATGATTTCCGATACTTTGTGTAATCATTCGATATTTACCCATGGACGTGAAGCGAATAGTGGGTACGCAATTGGTTCATGTCTCTCCGTCCGTCCGTTTGTCTTGTCAGTTTGTGATCATCAATTTGTGATCATCAGTTTGTGGTCATCAATTTGTGATCATCAATTTGTGATCATCAGTTTGTGATCATCAATTTGTGATCATCAGTTTGTAATCATCAATTTATGATCATCAGTTTGTGGTCATCAGTTTGTGGTCATCAGTTTGTGGTCATCAGTTTGTGATCATCAGTTTGTGATCATCAGCTTGTGATCATCAGCTTGTGATCATCAGTTGTGATCATCAATTTGTGATCATCAGTTTGTGATCATGTTGTGATAATCAATTTGTGATCATCAGCTTGTGATCATCAATTGTGATCATCAGCTTGTGATCATCAATTTTGTGATCATCAGCTGTGATCATCAGTTTGTGGTCATCAGTTTTGTGGTCATCAGCTTGTGATCATCAGTTTGTGATCATCAGTTTGTGATCATCAATTTGTGATCATCAGTTTGTGGTCATCAGTTTGTGGTCATCAATTCCTGATCATCAGTTCGTGATCATCAGTTTGTGGTCATCAGTTTTGTGGTCATCAATTTGTAGTCATCAATTTGTGATTATCAGTTTGTGATCATCAATTTGTGATCATCAGTTTCTGATAATCAGTTTGTGGTCATCAGTTTGTGATCATCAGTTTGTGATCATCAATTTGTGATCATGTTTGTGATCATCAATTTGTGGTCTTCAATTTGTGATCATCAATTTGTGGTCATCAATTTGTGATCATCAGTTTCTGATAATCAGATTGTGATCATCAATTTGTGATCATCAGTTTGTGGTCATCAGTTTGTGATCATGTTTGTGATCATCAATTTGTGATCATCAGCTTGTGATCATCAATTTGTGATCATCAGTTTGTGGTCATCAGTTTTGTGATCATCATTTCTGATAATCAGTTTGTGATCATCAATTTGTGATCATCAGTTTGTGATCATCAGTTTGTGATCATCAGTTTGTGGTCATCAGTTTGTGATCATACAATTTGTGATCATGTTTGTGATCATCATTTTGTGTCTTCAATTTGTGATCATCAGTTTGTGGTCATCAGTTTGTGATCATGTTTGTGATCATCAAATTTGTGATCATCAATTTGTGATCATGTTTGTGATCATCACCTTGTGATCATCAAATTTGTGATCATCAGTTTGTGATCATCAATCTGTGATCATCAAGTTTGTGGTCATCAGTTTGTGGTCATCAATTTGTGATCATCAGTTTGTGATCATCAATTTGTGGTCATCAGTTTGTGGTCATCAATTTGTAGTCATCAATTTGTGATTATCAGTTTGTGATCATCAATTTGTGGTCATCAATTTGTGATCATCAGTTTCTGATAATCAGTTTTGTGATCATCAATTTGTGATCATCAGTTTGTGGTCATCAGTTTGTGATCATGTTTGTGATCATCAATTTGTGATCATCAATTTGTGATCATCAATTTGAGATGATCATCAGTTTGTGATCATCATCAGTTTGTGATCAAGGAACAACGTATTTAAATCGAATGTTATATATTTTTTAACATGAATCAGAACAAGTCTGTCATTTGTCAATAAGAAGACAAGTCTGTCATTTTAACATACCTTGCGCGTAGAATTCATACCGACCGCACATGTGCAGAGAGGAGATAATGTTTTTACTTTGTCTGCCTACCTGACAGTCAAACAAAATGGAAAATAATTCCAAACAGAAAACTTACTGTTTTTAAGGGTGTTGTAAAGGACATAAATAACACACACGAGTAACTCATGTACATGTTAGACAGGGTGGTGTAATAAACGCTGGGTAAAATGTGGTAAAACCTGTAATGTTTATATATATATATATATATATATATAAACACACGTCTTCAACATCTTTTTAAATTGAATAATGGATGTGAACACTCTTAATACAAATTGTCTTCATCATTCTTACAAGAACCTCCAGTTTTGTTGAGATGTGTTCAGGTGCCGAGTTTGTTGTAGAGTGATTGATCGCCAAGTGGCTTAAACACTCAAGCAAGCACTCCGATGAAACCTTTGATAAGGAACGGCTGGCTTGGAAAGTTTCATTGGAGTGCTAGCTAGCTGCTTGGTAAATGAATGAACACACCTCAGTGCTTGGACGTAGCCTGGTTTTGGCTAAGTGTTTTGGGTGGCTGACTTGGATGCGTGGGTTAGGGTTAGTGTTAGCCCTGTTGGCACTGAATTAACACCAAGTGGGGTTGACTCAGCCTGTCATCAGTCTGAGGTCAGCAAAATGAGGACCATTGTACTGGTAATAGGGACACTGCATCAGCGGCAGAGCTGTGTCCTAACCAATGATGCAACCAGCAGCCAGAAGGCTGCACTTGAAAGAAAGAGAGTGCTTGGACAGAATTAATTAATTTATAAGACTTTTACAATCTTTATTTTATTTAACTTGAAGACTGTGGTACACAAATCGTCATCATAATACCTCCAACAACCTCCAATGCTGCAGAACTTCAATTTAAATAAAGGTTCAATGGGGTGGTGTATAAAGGGTGCTGTTTGGGACTGCTTCTCGCTGGACAACTTCAATAGCACTAAACTTTCGGATTTTTTTTTAACAATCGTTAAAAATCATTATTTTATTAAAATTGAAGTAACACTGCGTAGGGTATCATGTTCTATGAACTCTCCAGTCTCTATCTCATATACATACTTTGCTTAATCAATCAATATTCTCTAATGTTATGTCCTGTACTTTGTGTAATCATTCGATGTTCTTTTTACACCTGACATGAGAAAGGCTGCCGGAGAAACTCACCAACTCCTCATGAAGGGCACTGTGGATTGTTAATATTCATCAACTAATGGTGTTAGATGGGACATCCAGTTTAACATTCATCCAGCGGATGGCACACACATTGATAAATAACATTCCCTGTGAAACACCAAGATGGGAAGATGGGGGTTCATAGCTGGGTCAGGATTCAAACCCAGGCTAGACAGCTCAGCAGCTCAGAGGGGAGTGTGCTTACTCTTAGCCATCCTGCTAGCCCATTCTCTGCTAATGTGTTGGTTAAGGTTAGATCAAGCGCACATTTATGTCACTTTGGTGAAGGCTTCTTGCCTTTGGAACAAAGTCAGCCTCTTCCATACCCCCAGTACATACTGTACTTGTCCTCAATCACATCAGTGGTAATTCATTTCAATGCAGGTCTCAGATAACCTTCCTGCACTCCCACCCCAAACACCATCATGATGCACATTGTACTGTTGTTCTTTGGCCTTACTGAGCTGCTGTTTGCATCTCTCTAACTCAACATACACATCTACCAAAATGCCTTGTTGATAATTCACTTGATAAACTATAATCTCTCCACCCATCCCACTCTTTTGTCTTTTTTTGGCCAAACTCAATGGAACTCCAATCTTTCAAATTTACAACCGCAAGTCTCGAACCTGAAAACAAATGTGATGAGTATCTTTATGGAATCAGAACTTTCCTTTCACCAAACATCTGGTAAAACTGATGTGTTGCAGAATGTCAAAATAAAAAGTGAAAAAGACATAAAATGTCATAGCCCCTGATATTTTAGTAATTTTGCTGGACTAAATTCAAGGCGAGCCCATATTTATGTACAACTAAAATGGCCACCAGTCTACCAGTCGGCCATCTTTGATCAGATCGTAAAATTAAGTTGGGCGCATGCGACATCATGCACAAAATCGGACCATGCATGTCTGAGATTTTGGTAGTTTCACCAGAATGGGGTTGTTGGCGGACCTTCAGCGCCCTGCAGAAATATGGGGGGTGACAGATCACAGACAGAGCAGGGGGGCAGGCTGGAGAGAGAAGATGGTACAAGACAGAAAGAACACCGACCTGCCTGCGGTGAGACAGGGAATACCCAAAGACTCAGCCTCATCGCGGGAAATATGAATGATCCTAAATGCCTTGGTTTCCAAGCGTGAAGCGAGAAAGGTGGGAAGCCGGATCACCAGCCCAGAGGGGAGAGCAGTACTCTATCAAACTGTGGACAAAAGCTTTATAGTGGTAAGGAGCTCAGGTGGGCCGAGCAAGGACTTTGTACGATGGAGGATTCCAGTCGGTGACTGGCTTGGAGGCCAGCTTGGAAATGTGGCTTTCCCAGGAAAGATCACGGCAAATTGTGAGACCAGAAGCTTAAATTGAAGGACTTCTTCAAGAGGATATTAAGAAAGTAGATGGGGGGGGGGAAGGATTCCCAGATGGTCCTTTTGGAGAGACATCGTGAGAGTGTGAGATTTATCAGGATTGAAAGACATGTTCCACATGCTGGACCAGCTTGTGATTTTACCCAGATCTGCAGTGAGCGAAGAAGCTGCTGCTTGCCGATCTCAGGATGGCAGATGGTACGGCAGAGGGTGGAGTCATCAGCAAAGAGATAAAGAGGATTTTCCAGAGAGTCGGAGAGATCTTTGATGAAAACCAGAAAAGGAAAAGGGCCCAGAACGCTACCTTATAGGAACTCCATCCTGGACAGGAAGAGGGATGAAAGAACTCCATTTAGGGCACACGTTGACTGTGACAGGAGATGAAGTCTGCAAGCCATGAGTGGAGATGGCCTTGGATACTAGAGCAAAAGAGTTTGGTGAGCAGGGTGGGATTGAATTGTTGGGTGAGCAGGGTGGGGATTGAAACATTTTTCTCTTGACAAAAAGGAATAGACAGTACAAAGTATAATTTTGTCACCGATATGTTATGTATTCTTCCATGTTGGGTGTGATGCACAAGCTAGTAATGGAGCAGCAATGATACAGTGATATTCTGATGAGCCAATAGTGAGACAACAATGAGCAAATAATGCATAAAATGATGTTTTATATGATCAGTTAATGTATGATGTAGCACAAACTGCTGCCCGTGGCCTCGTGCTCAAAGGTGACCCGCGCGCTCCGAGCTGAACTCCAAGTGTTGCACGAGAGCCGTGCCGGCCAGCACAGACGTCTCTGGAATTGGCACAAACAGATTGGCCAGTGAGTCGCTGCTTCTCGATGTGATGTCAGCACCTATGAAAACGCATAGCAGGTGGACAATTAACAACAAAATAAATCGGCATACAACTCAGAAAACAAAACTCCATGAAAAAGGAATTTAGGGTAACAGGTGCAGTCAATCGGTGTGGTCGTTTCAAAACTATGGCAAAACACCTGTAATCAAAAGGTGTCCTTTTCACCTTGCATTCTTGGGTGAACATATAACAGAGCTGTGTTTAATATGGGTCTGCACGAGGTTATTTATGTCTGCACCACCATCATCATCATCATCATCATCATCGATGCAGCTGTTACAAAGCTTGAGGAAAAATTGTGTTTTCAAAAAGAAGAGATGAGCTGGACACTTTACAAAAAGGTAGCATTGTCGGTTAATAGAACAACTCAACAGAGGCTAAATTTCATAATCAAAATGTTGATGAATGACATCACACAGGGGCAAAATGGAAAATGGGGCAAAAAATAGCCAATTATTGTTTATAAGGATTATTACCATTGACCAGAGTCGCAGGGCCAGGCTGAATGGCAGAGCTGAGCTGTTCAGGGAGCTGAGGCATAAAAGTGTACGTGCACTAAGGGTGGACAAGGAGGCTTATGTGCGAGGAATCTGTGAGGGGTAGAGCATCACCTGTGGTCAAGTGATTCTCGTCCTGCTTACAGGGAAATTTGCGCATTGCGTTCATCCAAGCCCATCCCTCGGTGTACTGCAGTGAGGCAGAGGGTGGTAGGCTCTTGACAGAGGAGTCCGAAGTGAAGGCCCGCTGGCCGGTTACTTTGAGCGGTTGTACCAGGTGATCCACCAGCTGTCGAGTTGGACGTCAGGGGTGTTACAATCCCTGTTGCTGACCCTCCAATCAACTGTGGTCCACCTTCGCTGTTGGAAACACAGGCTGCAGTGAACCGGTTGAAATGGGGTAAAGCTCCAGCGATCTGTGGCATCCATGCTGAACTTCTCAAAGCTGGTGGAAATGCTGTAGTCGTGTCGTTGCATGCAGTTCTGTGCTCTGCCAGGAACACAAGCATCATCCCAACTGACTGGAAGAGGGCCTTGTTGTCCCTCTCTGGAAAGGGAAGGGTGATCGCCAAGACTGCAACAACTACCAAGGGGTGACACTGCTCTCAGTGCGGGCAAGGTCTTTGCTCGGATAATTCTTGATAGGGTTCGCCACCATCTGCTTGAGCACAGCGTCCAGAGCAGTCAGGCTTTACAACCAAGAGGTCAACGATTGACCGTATCCTTGCTCTCCGGGTCCTCACCGAACGCAGACGAGAGTTTCGGCAGGGGCTGCTTCTAGCCTATGTTGATCTCTGTAAAGCGTTCGATTAAGTGAATCGGGATGCCCTCTGGAGATTCTTGGCCTTCGTGGGGTGCCACCAAAACTGATCAATCTGATGTCTGAACTCTACTCTGGTACTGAGAGTGCTGTGAGATGTGGTGGTACCATCTCTGACTTATTTCCAGTTGTTACTGGAGTTCATCAGGGGTGTGTACTGGCCCCCACACTTTTCAGCACTTGTATGGACTGGAATCTAGGGAGGATGTTGGAGAGATCAAGCTGCGGTGCATCGTTTGGGAATGTCAAGATCTCTGACCTTGATTTCGCAGATGATGCAGTCATCTTTGCGGAGACTTTAGATATCCTTTTGGGGCCCTCGAGGTGCTGAATGACGAGTCGGAGCCGCTGGGATTACAGGTTTCCTGGGTCAAAACTAAGATCCAGGCTTTCAATGACATCTTGGATGCTGCTGTCCTGTCTGTGCCTGTTTGTGGTGCGGACAGCCCTGGATTAACCATTAAGCAAAATAAGCACGTGCTTAGGGTCTCAAGGGAAGAGGGGCCCCACAAAGTTTTTTTCCAGTGCCGGATTTACAATGGACCATGGTGCAAATGTTGCAGCTGAACCAGGGCCCACAAAAAGGGGGCCACACAATAAATGAAAAAAAATACATATAAAAGAATATATTTTTTTACACATTTTTATGCAATGTAATACTGATGCCCTAGCGTTTACTGTAAATAAACCTTACTGTAAGTTTTATTTCATTTCGAAAAATAAAATTTCATTTTACGGTTTAGTATTGTTTTTATTTTGGATTACATATATGGGGGTACCATAATCTTTTCAGTGCTTAGGGCCTCTAAAGGTCTTAATCCAGCCCTGGGTGAGGATGTTGAGGTCGTGGAGAGATTCACTTACCTCGGCAGTGATATTCATGTCTCTGCTGGCTGTGAGTCAGAGGTCAACAGACGTCTGGGTCGAGCCAGGGGAGTCATGGATTCACTGGATAATGGGGTGTGGCGCTGCCGGTACCTGTGCGGGAGGACGAAAGTCCGAGTCTCAGCGTCTTGGGCTTCCAGTCTTGCTCTATGGATGTGAGACTTGGACTCTGACCAATAATCTGAGATGGAGACTTAATTCCTTTGGTACCAGGTCTCTTCGGAGAATGCTTGGCTATCGCTGGTGGGACTTTGTGTCCAACGAGCGGTTGCTGAAGAGACTGAAATGAGATTTGTTACCGGCATAGTCCGTGAGCGTCAGCTGCGGCTGTATGGACATGTGGCTCGTTTTCCTGACGCTGATCCTGCTCATCAGATTCTCTCAGCGAGGGAGCCTCGTGAGTGGAGGAGGCCAATGGGCCGACCACGTGCCTCGTGGTTGCAGCAGATTGATCGGCATCTCAAG
>CM068963.1:121846945-121860498 GCA_035128595.1 Eptatretus atami
TCTCAAGGAGATTGGGATGGGCCAGGCATCTGCCTGGGGGATGGCCATACGGAGGCCCCTGGAGTACCGGAGGAAAGTGGACGCAGCGACACGTTGCTCTGGCGCATGCTCCCATACCTGACCTGACCTGATTATTTTTTCAAACATCCCTTTGATGGATCAGTTCTTACATTTGGACATGGTACCCGTTTATTCCCTTATAAACAGCATGATGATAAAAGTTTGATTTTCTTCTCGAGACTCATGGACGGCATGCTGCATTTTCATTGTTAAATACGGACGTTAAAAAGGTTCCTGACACAGGCTGTGATGCAATCATTTTCACATGACATCGTACTTCACCTGAGACGTGCTCACATTCCACAAATGTATCATCCCAATCTTCATGAAACTCCAACCTCTGCAATACGAGTCCCGCGTATTAACCATTAAGCCAAGGCCGAACCAACCGATTTCTTCCAACCAGGTGCAACTTGATGGATTTTTTCCAACCAGGTGCAACTTGATGGTCTCATCATAGAAAATTGCATGGTCTGGACAGCCAGTTGTGTAAAATGGCATCGCGTCGCGTCACGTGGGACCGACTGAACATTGTCGATATTGCTTGGTCGTAGCTGGTATCGGTCGGTTGGTGTGTGACACCCTCATGTCCAAAGCTTATGCAAATCATATTTATAAAGCTAAGGCATTCATGCCACAGAAGCCACTGGTGGATCCACAGCTTCTCCCAAGATTATGCCACGACCGCAATGTTGCATCACACTGGAAGAAATCGGTTGGTGTGGCCCAGACTTTACACGACCGTGCCCACTCACAATATAAACACACACCTTGGGTCAGCCTAGGTTAGGCCACAATATTCCTATCTGGCTCAGATTGGGCAGTAATGCTGAAATACAGGCCAGATCGACTGATGCATCAATTTTTTTAACCACCGACTATCGTCACCACACAATGTTTCGTTGAATATCCGTCGGTAAACTCACTGATAAGTATGAGAGCAGCTTTGCTAAAACTAGAAACACCCGCTCCCTTTGGGAGGAACGGTTGGGAGGTGGGGGTGTTGGTGGTTACCCTGGGTACCACCAACACATATATACAAAATTTGATGCAGATCAGGCAAGCCCTATTTTTTACTAAGATTTTCAGACATCCCTACACCACGCCTTTCCAACAACACACACACAACACACACACACACAACACACACACACGCGCACACACACACACACACCAACACACACACACACACACACACACCACACACACACACACATCACAATAGCCAATATTTTATTATCGTAGGGTAACGTTTTACCACAACAACTAACAAGGATGTGTAGAGATAGTAAGGAGTCATTCCCACCTGCAATTGGATGCTTTCAGGGCAGCGTTTGATCTGAACGTTGAATATCTGTCCAAAATGAATGTGAAAGGAGTCATCAAGGATGTGAGGGGCGGTGCGTGACACCTCTTTGTTGTTGAACAAAAGCTTCATGTACAGCGAGTGTCTCTGGAGTTCTTGCCTTCGCTGCTGTTCAACCCTGAAACGTCCCACGGTGCGAGTGACGGGATGGAATCGTTTTTTGTCCACCTCTGGAGAAGGCTGTCTTACACAACTTAGTAAGGACAACTCTGCGCAGTCGCTCTCATTAAACAACTACATGAATAGGATACATGGTAAAGTTTGAGTTCCATTTGTTAATGTTACTGGGTAAGTAAAGACTGAAAGGTTTTCATATGAATGAGTAGCATATCAAGAGTCAACTTATCACAGTCCGTATAATTTCCATCATCGTTCTTTGGTTCATGTTGAAGTGAAAAAAACGTATTTCAAATAGCCTTGCTTTCACACTATTGATAATCAAACTTAGGCATTGCTGTTGCTGCTTTGTAAACCATCGTCAACGATTATATTCAAATACAAAATCGAGATTCATGGAAAGGTGAAGCAATAGAGGTCACGGGGACACAACGAACTGGCAGTGGGGAAGTGGGGCAAAGAGCAAGGGGATTAACGAACCTAAAAAGAGGAGAGAGTGAAAGAAACATAGTAACCTGAAAGTAAAAGAGGGGGGTGGAAAGAGGGAGGGTTACGGTTGAGGGTTGGGTTAGTGGAACATTATGGGAATAGAAAAGATCACGAGTAAAGATGCAACATGATACGATATGGTGGTATACTGTCAACTGGGTCGGGATGGGAGGGAAAAGTGAGCCTGAAGTGACTCAGGAAAGAGTTCCACAAATAGGAAATAAAGAGGTACAAAAGAATGGAGCTGAACAGGATGTGTGGCTTTAGGAAGGTCAAAGCGGATGGTCAGAGTATGAAATGTAAATAATAACACTGATTTGAAAACAAACAAACAAAACAATAGGCTTTCCCAAGAGATAGCCTGGTGGTTTGAATGCTTAATGCCGTCCATGATGAAGGCCGATCACGATTTGCAACATTTCATACATTATATCATACTGTCATCATTTAAACAATCTGTATAAAATCTTCTCCACGAGCCTGACCACAACAAAAAATATTATTTACATGGTGTGGTGTCATTGGTTGCTATCTCCATATGAGGGTTTCAGACGGTGGAACGGAGTCCTCCCGGGTCGGGAAGTATCCACCTCTGTTTCAGCAAGGGATCACGATTCATGGACCAATTTGTGAAGTTTCCTTGTTCTCAAAGTTTTGTTCCGAGGGCTCTTTTGAGGATCGTCAGCGAGCCACGGGTGGCTTACAACTGCAGTTTGTTTGTAGCGATATCCCCACTAGTACAATTTCAGCATTCTTCAGCTTCCATGATCTTTTCACTTCATTCCCGGGATCTTGGTATTTGCTCATTTTCTTGATTTCTGCACTATTTAAGCCAAAAATCACTGGGAACCGACATCTCAATTCGAAACGCCTTCTTTCCATTTTCCACCTCAATGCTATATCCAGTCGCAATGCTTTGTTTTCCAAGTTCACGCTTAATGGTATCGTTAGGTCGTATGTCAAAGTTACTTCCTTGTTTTCAATGATTGCTTTTCGTTCATGTTTCCATAAGTGTTGTGGAACTGGGATATTGAAATTTTTGTGGATGTGCTAGTGGATTACTCGACATACTTTGTTGTGCCTTTGTGTGTACCACTGCCTGACATGAGTTTTTTTTACATCCCGATAGGAGGTGACTCTTGCTTTCTGTTTAAACCTTTCAAAACCTACACTTGGCCTATTGCCTCAGTTCTGCCAAATTCTGAAAACCATTGGTATAGTGACCTTGGTCTTTGGCATATATTGTGATTTATTCTCCATCCAATTGAGTTGACCTCTTCTTAGCCATTCAAACACGTACTTTCTACAAAGTCGTTCCTTGGCACACCTGAACTCCTATCCACATACAAGGCCTTCATCCGCAGTTTGATAGAATACTGTTCTTCCCTCGAGGTTGGCTCCCCTGCATCACATATTGCTCAGCTTGATGGAATGGAAACCAAGGTTTTCAAGATCATTGGAATCTCTCGTGATGAAGCTGAGTGTATGGGCCAATCACTCTGCCATCGCAAACAGACCTCACACGGTCCACCATCAACCCCCTTCTGGTGAAACTACCGATATCCAGGATCACTGCTAATGTCCACTCATTTGTTCCTCATTTTTCCCACCTGTGTAACCAACTTCCACATCCTTTTCAATCTCAATGTTCCCTCCATGTCTTAAACACAGGTGTTCATCACCATCTCAGAGAGTCCCCAATCCTAAACCATGATCTTTTCTACCCTCGTTAACCCCACCCCAAACCCTCCCCCTGTCAAATTTCCAGCTTTCTCTCCCAAGAGTTTCCTTCTGTGTCCATCTTGTTCACCCCATGCATCGTCTCCTGCCCCCCATTTCTCCCTACACTCATTGTTTGTCTGCCTCCCTCTATCTCAGCCTTCTACTCTGCTGTTGGTGTCCACCCCCTCCTTTTCTCTACTATTCCTTTTGCCCTGTTGCATCTTGATCCATTCAGTGTACTCGTACATGCTCTTCCACGAGCCTCGACTGTATACAAAAAAGAAAATGAGCTTTCATTGTCTATATCCAATCTGTCCAACTCTTTTTTTGTGCTTTCCTGCTCTTCTGTTGTTTTCCCAGTTGTATATTTGTTGATATTTCGTTTTATATTTTTCTTTTGTCTTTTAAAAAATCCATTGGGGATCTAAAAGTTGCTGTTTCAGTTTAATGTTTGACATCTTCCATTTGCAACTGTCTTTGGAAAAAATTTTGCTAGGTATGTTAGGGATACCATTTCTGGTTTGTTGGCTTCGTGTTTGCTTACAAATTGGATTCGGTTGTCTGTTGCACTTTTCACGTATTCAGGCAATCCTACAGTTGTCATTTTGTGCACTTGGTTGAGCTCCATCAGGCCGCTACCTCCTTCTCATCTCGGTCGGTACATTCTCGGGATGCAATGATTTTTGTGGAACATTTTGTGGATGGTGAGGAGTTTCCTTGTTTTGATATCCAGTTGAATGATTTCTGATTGTGACCAGTTTATTATTCCACAGCTGTACTGGAATACTGGTATTGCGAGTTGGTTTATGGTTTTAATTTTCTCCGTTGGAGAGAGATACGTTTTCAGGATCAGCCTCGTTCTACACAGGTATTCTCTGGTAATTGTTTCGCGCGTTTGTTTGTGACATACTTGGTGGCCCTCTTCTACTCCGAGGTATTTGTAAGATGCTTCATTTTATAGTTCCTGTATTGTTGTATTTGTATCAATTTTTATGTTGTCCATTCTTGTTGGTCTACCTTGTACGAATGTGCACTAGACACACTTATCTCGACCAAATTCCATTTGAATGTCGGCGGAGTACCCTTTCACTAATTTCAGTTGTTCTTCCAATTTTTTTGTCATTCGGTGCAAAGACTTTGAAATCATCCATGTACAGTAGACGTGTCACCTTCACTGTCTCTTTGGATGTTTTCTGATTGGATGTTAGGGTGTATCCATGTTCTTGCTCATTCATGAGGTTGCTCAGTGGGTCGAGGGTCAGGCAAAATAGGAGGGGTGAAAGGCTATCACCCTGGAAGATCTAGCGATGTATCTTCACCCCTGGTATTTCGATCTTTCCTTCCAAGTGTTGTCATATCAGTGTGGTATTCCATCGATCCATTGCTTTCTCAATCAGTTCAATTATTTTTGGGGTTGATGTTGTACAATTACATGCATTGTATCATCCATGAATGTGGAACATTATATCAAAACCTTTTTTGTGGTCTATCCAAGCTGCGGACTGTTTGGTTCTTCTCATGTTGCAGTTTTCGAGTTTGGCCATATTGCAGTTCTCGTATTGATTTGGGGATGAGAAAGGTTTGCAGAAATTTTTCTGTAAGGCTCACTTGGCTGCACCTGTATGGGTTTGAAGGTTGTGGAGTAGCGGTTGAAACTCGAATCCTATCCAGGTTCCTCCTGATGACTCCATATTTGCTCTTTACTTCTTCGGATTCCTTTTTGGTCTTCCGTTTCTTTATTAGGAGGTAGTCTATTGTTCCATAGCGTCCTCTTATACATCCCTTCTGTTCTGCTTCTCGGCCTTCTCCTTGTATTAGGTGATGATACATCATTTCTGTGATGATTCCCATCTGGGGTCTGTATGTTGTTGTTGGCCAGGTTATTGGTCTATACTTGTGAGGTAGTTGGGTTTCCTCTGATTTGGGGATGAGGAAGGTTTTACCTTCTGTGAGTCATTTATCCATTACCTCCTCCCTTGGATAAGTTTGTTGAATGCTCGAGTGTAGTGATTGTGGAGACCATGTGGTTGCTTTAGGAAGAAGTTTGGAATTCAATCTGGGCCTGGGATTTTAAAGTTTAGCATTTTTGCAAGTTTTTTTTTCTTCTTCATAAATTCTCACTGGAGGCATTTCTTTTCGGTGTTGTTTTTTTTTTTTTTCCTCCAAGTTTTGGATCCACTCTGTCTCTTCGTTGTGTTCTTTTGGGTCCTCATAGATTCCTTGTTTTATTTTCAAGTTTATCTTTCTCAGCGGGATTTGATACATTTTGAGGTTTTATTCACCTAGTTTGTGGTGGAATCTTTTGGGTTATTTTCAAACACGCATTTTTGGTGTGTGTGTGTGTGTGTGTGTGTGTTGTGTGTGTGTGTGTGTGTGTGTGTGTGTGTGTTGTGCGTTGTTTTTTTTTAACAATTACATAAAATTAGATATCACAGCTCTACAATATCAAGCCACACTTTTATTACTGTTAAAGATCTCCGAGTTTGGTAGGTGAGCAATGCATTTACCTGGGGCAGAGATCAGTCGGAGTTATAGCTGCACTCTGTGATAGCTGAGGAATAAGAATCACTTGTCCAGGCTTCCAGCGGCTTTGAGAGACTCTCTCCCTGACCAAATGCTCGGCCTCATCTCTATCAAACTGCGAGGGTCGATCAGGTCGAGGAGGTTCTTCTTCTTCCTCTTCTTCCTCTTCATCATTTTGTTTTTCCTCATCTGACACGAGCTCGGAATCCATCTGATTCTGCCGATCTCGTCTCCGTCGTGACCTGAGTCTCATCTTCTGCAGAAAACCAAATAAATAGTGAAATCGTAAAACTCAATAAATTATGATATAATTTGAGTTGACCTGTAGTATTCCTTCATGAACCTCTGGCTCATGATGCAAGGACCCACATTCAAATCACATATGTCTGTGCATCGTTTACTCTCTTAAAAAGCAACAGGTATGATCTAGTATGAAATGGATGTATGTGAGCTGTTATTCCAGCATGTCACTGCTTAAGCACTTCCTCATACACAAGCTGCAAATCGGATATATAATGTTTGCCACATGCCAGATCTGATGTATCAGTTTAAAGACATTTGTGCACCACAAATGAAACGTCGCCTACAGCAAAGTCTGCTCTTTCATGTTTGGTTCAGATTGGTGGAGTTAAGTTCTGTAGAAATTGTTGCTTCGCTGTCTCTTTTTAAACAATCGATAATCCCAACTGCCTTGTTGTTTGTCCTTCGTATCCAAAGAAGGCCATTAATAAGAAACATGCAAACCACCTGGTCAATTGGTTTACAGTGAAGAAGCTGTTGCCCAGACAGCAACCACACTCTAAGATAGCAAGCAGTGTGACTCAGTGTCAAAGACTTAGAAGTTCAAGAGACTGAACTTCTCCCAGTGGATGATCATGGAAATAGATAGGTGGGTTCGTATGATGATCCTTCCAAAACGACAGGGTGAGACCAACATTTTCTGGAATTGAAGGACATATTCCAATCATCAGACCAGAGTCTAATCATTTCCAGATCAGCAGAGATGCAGCTGCTGTCTACCTGGCAAAGTTTAAAAACAAATCGCAACTTCGTCAAACACTTGGAATATGTCTTTCAATCCTGACAAATCTCACACTCTCACTATCTCTCTCTGAAAGGACCGTCTGGCAAACCCTCCTATCTACTTTCTTAATAATCTGCTTGAAGAAGTTCAGTCATTCAAACTCCTATGTCTCACTATCAGCCATGACTTTTCTTTGACAAACCACATTTCAAAGTTGGCATCCATAGCAAGTCGCCGACTGGGCGTTCTGCAAATTCCTTTCTTGGCACACCTGAACTCCGATCCACCTACAAGGCCTTCATCCACAGCTTGATGGAGAACTGCTCTCCTCTCTAGGCTGGCTCCCCTGCCTCACATCTTATTCAGCTTGATGCTGTGGAAATCAAGGCCTTCAAGATTATTGGAATATCCCTTGCTGAAGCTGAGTCTATGGGTCTATCACTTCGCCATTGCATACAGGTTGGTGGTCTCTCTGTCTTCTACTGCCTCCTTTCTCGTCTTGCACCCTCTGCTTTTTCTGTGCTCCCCCCACCCCCAACCTCCCTCCCTCCCCCAGGTTTCTGCAGACCTCACATGTTCCACCATCAACCCCATTCTGGTGAAACTACCTAAATCCAGGATCCCTGCTCACCTCTGCTCATTTGTTCCTCTATTTTTCCCACCTGTGGAATCAACTTCTACATCCTCTTCCATCTCATTATTCCATTCAAGTCTTCAAGACAGTGGTTCACCACCATGTCAGGTCATCTCCAGTCCTAATCCATGATCTTTTCTACCTTCGTTAACTGGACCTAAATCCCTCCTCCTTTCAATTTTCCAGTTTTTCCTCCTTGGAATTTTCTTCTGTATCTACCTTGTGCACCCATGTATCCTCTGTGTCCAACTTAACCACCCCATGCATGCGTGTTTTGCGTCCTGTTTTTGTTTGTTATGTTCTGATCCATTCAGTGTACTTGCTCTTCCACGAGCCTCGACTGTGTACACAAAAAAACAAAAAACAAAAAAATGGATGGGGTACTGTTTGAAAATGTGGAGACGTCTACAAAAAGGAAGTGAGGGTTTTCTAGAGCACAAGATATGTCATTTATACAGATGAGGAACAAGACTGGGCCCAAAACAGTGCCTTTTGGTACTCCAGCCTCCACTGGGAGAGAAGAGGAGAGGATTGCATTTATAGCAATGTGCTGACTGCATGAGTGGAGGAAGTCAGAAATCTAGAAATGAAGGTGACCTATAACACAGGCAGAGATCTTGGCAAGCAAAGCAGGATGCCATACTGTGTCAAAAACTCAAGATAAGTCCAGAAAAACAGTCCTCACCTCTCGTTTGAGATTGAGGGCCTCTGGCCATTGCTGAGGAAGGAGCAGAAGCATGTCCATAGTTGAGTGACTGGGACAGAAACCATACTGAGGGTCAGCAATCAGACTGTTTGAAAACAGGAAAGACTTGGCATCAGAAGCAATGACAGATTTAATGAGTTCGCTTGTAATCGTAAGTAAGCTTACTGGTCTGGAGTTACTGGGATTTGTTTTTGCACCCTTCTCGTATGATGTTTGATGATTTCCATGCATGGGGAAAGAGGTCAAAGGAGGACAGACTAAATAGGGCAGAAAAAGGGGAAGCAAGAACGGTGGAGCAGGATTTGAGAACAAGGCCACTAATGCCATCTGGGCCCATCGCCAAAGCAGGGTCAAGACCGGATAGAACTTTCTCTACTTTCTTTGGTGAGAAGGACACAAGAGTCGCAGTCGACAGTGGGTATGTTGGGGTAAAAAGGGAACAGAACGGGATGGACTGGGTACACCAGATTTTGGGGCAAAGACAGAGTTTAGACATTCTGCCTCATCTCGGGCAGAGTCTGAAATACAGCCGTTTGAGAATGAGATGGAGGGGGAGCAAACACCAGAGACAGACTTTTCATGGTGCCGTCATGACTTGGCCGAGAGAGCCAGTTTGGACACTGGACAGTTATAATCATTGACATTTGCAAGATGATGTTTTCTGGCATGTATCAGTATGGACACACTTGTTGTGAGCCTTACGGAATGAGTCGGCTTAGATTTCCATGCTGAGAAAGCAAGCTGCTTAACTACATCTGCCTCTCCATTGGATTATCAAGGTCTAGACTCCAGACCAGTGATCTTCATGATTGTTTTAGAGGGGGGGGGGGCACTTTTGCCGATAAGACATCAGTGTGAGAGCCGCCACCACCTGAAAGACTCCATAATGGCTGCTATTAGGCCCTGCCTCCACATACTCTTCTTCATTGTGGTTAACTGGGCTGCAAGTGTAATTGTTTGTCCACTGCAACCATATCCTGATGTCGTTTGTTCCAACGTGAAGCAAAAAAGTAACATCTCATTTGAAACCAATGGGTCAATTTGATAGCATTTAGGGCAGATTATGATGGGGTGTTTTCACATTTGTGTATTATCGGCTGCACATCAGGGGCCGCACTTTAGGCCACCAGGGACCACCAGTGGCTCTCGGACGTGCATTGAAGAGCAGGGCTCTATGGGATGGATAGGAAGGCCATAGATAGGATGGGATAAACCGGTGTATGAGAAAGTAGACTTTTGTGAAAGTATTCTGAAGCACAATCAATATCAGGTGCTGTGGAGATGGTGATCCAATCCTTTTGTGAGAGGGCAAATTGAAGTCCTTGCCAGTTGGTCTGTGCGAACAGCTATATCCTGCATTTTTGAGGTTGCTACCTCACAATAGCCTGAGAGATATCGGCCATGAAAAGAAAATGGTCAGAAAAGCCAATAGGGACAGAAGATGAGAAGAGAGTGAGTTTTTATGGTAAGTTAGTCATTACGGGGTTCAGCAGGGACAACAGACCAATGGAAGAAATCCAGGTTGGGAAGTTAACAGATTGTGTCAATCCCACAGAGTCACAGAAGGCCTTTGCTGCAATGCCATGGTTGGTTGTTGCTGAGACAACACCCAGTCAACTGGCATGGTGAGAGTTGAAATTGCCACAGATGAGAAACGGTATGCCACACAAACAAACATTCAGTGGTTGTGAGAGGGATGCACAGCCAGAGGTTTTCCAGAGGGATTGGTGGAGTTAGTGAGGACAATGGACAATGAGTGATGGCATTCCTGACATACACAGCCTCCAGGATGGGGGAGGGGCCTGTCAAAGCAACCAAAGCCCGTCAAAAGTGGAACAGGGAATCGCCAGGGAGATACAGAGGAGTCAGAAACATCCTGTTGGAGAAACGTTCTTCTCACTTCCTTTGGCTATACTTATTCCTTTCTTCAATGACCAATTCCTTTGGCGATTCCCTCTTGCAAACCCACACTTGGAAAGCATTACAAGTATGTAAAAAAAAAAAACCCTGAACATGAAATGTGAGAAACGTTCGTCATGCAGTGAACTGAAATAGGCTTTATGAATATTTATGGGTAACCAAAGCAGACTAGGTAGAGCAGACAGATTGCCTTCACCCTGAATATCCTTATTGAGCAAGCTGAGTTTAATTGAAAATCAGAAACTGACATAGTAATTCTCCTGAGCCAAGCTTATAGTTTCAAAAGGTCAGAGTACACAACAATAAGAACACTGCCTTCAGCTTAAATTTAATCTCCAAATTATCGGATGCCAATACCATCTTGTAAAATCACTCTGAAATCATGCCCACATTTCAACAATTCACCATTACGCCATCAGAAACATATTTACCACTTTCTTCACATTACATTCGCTCTTCACCTTGTTTTTCTTCCATGTCTTCCAGTGCTCCTGATGCTGATGAAACAGTTCCAGTTGTTTCTGATACTCCTGCTGGAACTCATCATGCATCTGCTGGATTTCTTCACGAATGCCTTCTTCGTATTCCTCTTCTCTGTTCCCCGAAACATCTTCCTTTCTATTTGTCAAGTGTAGTCAAAGAGATTAACATGTAATTAAGGTACTTTTATTATGGTATACAAAGTCGAACTTTATGGACAGAGCCAGATTTAAGTTGAACAGCCCCCGAGACATTAGAGTAGTAAAGGCCCCTACCAAACTTGAAACGTAGTGGTAAGAGAAAAAAAGAAGAAAAAAAAAGAGCTGAACTGCGTTACTGTGTATTGATCTATAAACATTTCACCACAACACTTTTTAAAACCAAACATAAATTCAAAGTAAAAATATTTTAAATTAATTATCAGTTCGAGCTTAATAAAGTGATATCGAATTGACAAAGTGATTTTGACGGAACGTTAACACAAATTTATCATAAACTGGATGGGGAAAGTCGAACTGCCAGCCTTACAGAGTAGATGTGACCATGAATATGGCTATATACCACTTCCCTGGCTCTGCTACCTTTGAGTCAAAAAGGGAATATATACATACAGGAGACCCTCATATAACGCAGGGGTGCGTTCCCGTCAAACGCCGTGTTATCCGAAAACGGGGCAATTTTTAACATGTAAAAATGGGGGTTATGTTCCAAATGGGGAAGAACCTTTTAATGTTGAAGACCGACATAAAAAACCTCAAAAAAAAAGGCAGTAAACAATCCATAAACAAAACATATAACAAATACAAACATTGAAATTAATTACTTTTTAACTAGCCGAAACCCCGTCACAGACGAATTCCGTTCATTCAACCACCCCACCCATCCACCAGCTAAACCACATCTAGGGACATGGACTGGACAGGGCGTGCTTGCCCCCGCCTACTCATCCCCGCCCCTGCCCCATTCCCCCCGCCTCCCACCCCCCGCTTCAATTTGCTTACCCCGCCCAAAAATTTAATTACCCGGCCCCCGCCCCGCCGCTCTTCACTCCCGCGCCCCCGTCTCTTGATTCCCCGCCCCAATTTCCCCGCCCCCTGTCCACCCCTCACACTCAACCGCCTAATTCACCCCAGCCCCCGCCCACTCATCCCCGCCCCATTTCCCCCGTCTCCCGCTTTCAATTTGCTTACCCCCGCCAAAAATTTGCTTACCTTGCCCCCGCGCCGTCTTCACTCCTGCCCCCGTCTCTTCATCCCCGCCCCGCCCCGCCTCTTCACTCCTGCCCCCGTCTCTTCACTCCCTGCCCCCGCCTCTTCACTCCTCGCCCCCGTCTCAACGAAAAGGTGTTTATTCTGCTTCAGAGTTGAAAGTTGACTATTGCCACTATGTGCGATGCACTCTTACAGGTGCAGTTTCTTTCAGTCCAGGTCACAGTATCGAGAAAAACGTGACGCGACCGCTAGGAGGAGCACAAAATTGGACCTTCAGTATTAATATATAGATAGAAGATACAATGTTTCTTGTGACATTTTTTGTGTCAAATCACATTCTGAGGGAGTCAGCATGTGCAGAAGAGGGTTTTACATTGCAGACGCTATTTTCGAGGAGTGGAATTACACCTCTCAGTGGTAACGGTCTGTCGACAACAGACGTAATGACGTCAGCGAATGACCGATGATGTCATGACGTCCTGACGCCTATCAGCGGTGACGTCACACGTCGCCATGTAAACGAATGTAAAACGAAAAGTGTTTATTCTGCTTCAGAGTTGAAAGTTGACTATTGGCACTATGTGCGATGCACTCTTACAGGTACGAAGTTTCTTTCAGTCCAGGTCACAGTACCGAGAAAAACGTGACACAACCGCTAGGAGGAGCACAAAATTGGTTCTTCAGTATTAATATATAGATAAGTGTTATCATGATTGGGGGTGGATACAGCACATATTGCTTATGGTCGGCTTATTCAGGTGTGACAGAATGTCCAGTTGAGGTTGAAGGCTCAGAAGATGAAATGGAGGCCGATTCGCTTGGGATTTTTTTGAAGAACTTCATAGTGGCTGCCTTCATTTTCTGTTCGCAGACTCTTTGTAACATTTCAGGACATTCTATCTCTCGCTGCACCTTGGAACTTCTCATGCAGCAGCTGGGATCATGCTTATCAAAGATGGCCATGACTTCATCGACAATTTGAAACCTTCAGCCATGACCTTTGCAGTGAGGGTTTTAAAGGCACAACCTCCTCAGGAGTTGATTTCTGATTCCTCTCCGATGCACTCCTCCTCCAGAGCCAGAAGATCTTCATTGCTCAGCTCCTCCCTGTGTGGGAAGCAAACTTCAACATCATCTACGTCGACCTCCTCAAATCCCACTTGCAGGGCAATATCCACATCAGTTGCCTTGCTTTACTGACTTTAGCCTCCGTGAAACCGCTGAACTCAATTACTGCCTCATCCTGAGTTGATGGAGATGAAGATGATGGAGATGAAAATGTGGCTGGGCATGCATTCAGG
>CM068963.1:121860523-121874074 GCA_035128595.1 Eptatretus atami
GTACCATAATCTTTTCAGTGCTTAGGGCCTCTAAAGCGTCTTAATCCAGCCCTGGGTGAGGATGTTGAGGTCGTGGAGAGATTCACTTACCTCGGCAGTGATATTCATGTCTCTGCTGGCTGTGAGTCAGAGGTCAACAGACGTTGGGTCGAGCCAGGGGAGTCATGGATTCCACTGGATAATGGGCGTGTGGCGCTGCCGTACCTGTGCGGGAGGACGAAAGTCCGAGTCTTCAGGGTCCTTGGGCTCCAGTTCTTGCTCTATGGATGTGAGACTTGGACTCTGACCAATAATCTGAGATGGAGACTTAATTCCTTTGGTACCAGGTCTCTTCGGAGAATGCTTGGCTATCGCTGGTGGGGACTGTTGTGTCAACGAGGCGGTTGCTGAGAGAGACTGAAATGAGATTTGTTACCGCATAGTCCGTGAGCGTCAGCTGCGGCTGTATGGACATGTGGCTCGTTTTCCCTGACGCTGATCCTGCTCATCAGATTCTCTCAGCGAGGGAGCCTCGTGAGTGGAGGAGGCCAATGGGCCGACCACGTGCCTCGTGGTTGCAGCAGATTGACTGGCATCTTCAAGGAGATTGGGATGGGCCAGGCATCTGCCTGGGATGGCCATACGGAGGCCCCTGGAGTACCGGAGGAAAGTGGACGCAGCGACACGTTGCTCTGGCGCATGCTCCCATACCTGACCTGACCTGATTATTTTTTCAAACATCCCTTTGATGATCAGTTCTTACATTTGACATGGTACCGTTATTCCCTTATAAACAGCATGATGATAAAAGTTTGATTTTCTTCTCGAGACTCATGGACGGCATGCTGCATTTTCATTGTTAAAACGGACGTTTAAAAAGGTTCCTGACACAGGCTGTGATGCAATCATTTTCACATGACATCGTACTTCACCTGAGACGTGCTCACATTCCACAAATGTATCATCCCAATCTTCATGAAACTCAACCTCTGCAATACGAGTCCCGCGTATTAACCATTAAGCCAAGCCGAACCAACCGATTTCTTCCAACCAGGTGCAACTTATGGATTTTTTTTTCCAACCAGGTTGCAACTTGATGGTCTCATTCATAGAAAATTGCATTGGTCGGACAGCCAGTTTGTGTAAAATGGCATCGCGTCGCGTCACGTGGGACCGACTGAACATTGTCGATATTGCTTGGTCGTAGCTGGTATCGGTTCGGTTGGTGTGTGACACCCTCATGTCCAAAGCTTATGCAAATCATATTTATAAAGCTAAGGCATTCATGCCACAGAAGCCACTGGTGGATCCACAGCTTCTCCCAAGATTATGCCACGACCGCAATGTTGCATCACACTGGAAGAAATCGGTGGTGTGGCCCAGACTTTACACGACCGTGCCCACTCACAATATAAACACACACCTTGGGTCAGCCTAGGGTTAGGCCACAATATTCCTATCTGGCTCAGATTGGGCAGTAATGCTGAAATACAGGCCAGATCGACTGATGCATCAATTTTTTTAACCACCGACTATCGTCACCACACAATGTTTCGTTGAATATCCGTCGGTTAAACTCACTGATAAAGTATGAGAGCAGCTTTGCTAAAACTAGAAACACCCGCTCCCTTGGGAGGAACGGGTTGGGAGGTGGGAGGTTGTTGGTGGTTACCCTGGGGTACCACCAACCATATATACAAAATTTGATGCAGAATCAGGCAAGCCCTATTTTTTACTAAAGATTTTCAGACATCCCTAACACACACACACACCACACACACACACACACACACCACACACACACGCGCACACACACACACACACACACACACACACACACACACACACACACACACACACCACACACACAATAGCCATATTTATTATCGTAGGGTAACGTTTTACCACAACAACTAACAAGGATGTGTAGAGATAGTAAGGAGTCATTTCCCACCTGCAATTGGATGCTTCAGGGCAGCGTTTGATCTGAACGTTGAATATCTGTCCAAATGAATGTGAAAGGAGTCATCCAAGGATGTGAGGGGCGGTGCGTGACACCTCTTTGTTGTTGAACAAAAGCTTCATGTACAGCGAGTGTCTCTGGAGTTCTTGCCTTCGCCTGCTGTTCAACCCTGAAACGTCCCACGGTGCGAGTGACGGGATGGAATCGTTTTTTGTCCACCTCTGGAGAAGGCTGTCTTACACAACTTAGTAAGGACAACTCTGCGCAGTCGCTCTCATTAAACAACTACATGAATAGGATACATGGTAAAGTTTGAGTTCCATTTGTTAATGTTACTGGGTAAGTAAAGACTGAAAGTTTTCATATGAATGAGTGCATATCAAGAGTCACTTATCACAGTCCGTATAATTTCCATCATCGTTCTTTTGGTTCATGTTGAAGTGAAAAAAACTTATTTCAAATGGCCTTGCTTTCACACTATTGATAATCAAACTTAGGCATTGCTGTTGCTGCTTTGTAAACCATCGTCAACGATTATATTCAAATACAAAATCGAGATTCATGGAAAGGTGAAGCAATAGAGGTCACGGGGACACAACGAACTGGCAGTGGGGAAGTGGGGCAAAGAGCAAGAGGATTAACGAACCTAAAAAGAGGAGAGAGTGAAAGAAACATAGTAACCTGAAAGTAAAAGAGGGGGGTGGAAAGAGGGAGGGTTACGGTTGAGGGTTGGGTTAGTGGAACATTATGGGAATAGAAAAGATCACGAGTAAAGATGCAACATGATACGATATGGTGGTATACTGTCAACTGGGTCGGGATGGGAGGGAAAAGTGAGCCTGAAGTGACTCAGGAAAGAGTCCACAAATAGGAAATAAAGAGGTACAAAAGAATGGAGCTGAACAGGATGTGTGGCTTTAGGAAGGTCAAAGCGGGATGGTCAGAGTATGAAATGTAAATAATAACACTGATTTGAAAAAAACAAACAAAACAATAGGCTTTCCCAAGAGATTGCCTGGTGGTTTGAATGCTTAATGCCGTCCATGATGAAGGCCGATCACGATTTGCAACATTTCATACATTATATCATACTGTCATCATTTAAACAATCTGTATAAAATCTTCTCCACGAGCCTGACCACAACAAAAAATATTTATTTACATGGTGTGGTGTCATTGGTTGCTATCTCCATATGAGGGTTTCAGACGGTGAACGGAGTCCTCCGGGCGGGAAGTATCCACCTCCGTTTCAGCAAGGGATCACGATTCATGGACCAATTTGTGAAGTTTCCCTTGTTCTCAAAGTTTTGTTCCGAGGGCTCTTTTTGAGGATCGTCAGCGAGCCACGGGGCTTACAACTGCAGTTTGTTTGTAGCGATATCCCCACTAGTACAATTTCAGCATTCTTCAGCTTCATGATCTTTTCACTTCATTCCCAGGATCTTGTATTTGCTCATTTTCTTGATTTCTGCACTATTTAAGCCAAAAATCACTGGGAACCGACATCTCAATTCGAAACGCCTTCTTTCCATTTTCCACCTCAATGCTATATCCAGTCGCAATGCTTTGTTTTCCAAGTTCACGCTTAATGTATCGTTAGGTCGTATGTCAAAGTTACTTCCTTGTTTTCAATGATTGCTTTTCGTTCATGTTTCCATAAGTGTGTGGAACTGGGATATTGAAATTTTTGTGGATGTGCTAGTGGATTACTCGACATACTTTGTTGTGCCTTTGTGTGTACCACTGCCTGACATGAGTTTTTTTTACATCCCGATAGGAGGTGACTCTTGCTTTCTGTTTAAACCTTTCAAAACCTACACTTGGCCTATTGCCTCAGTTTGCCAAATTCTGAAAACATTGGTATAGTGACCTTGGTCTTTGGCATATATTGTGATTTATTCTCCATCCAATTGAGTTGACCTCTTCTTAGCCATTCAAACACGTACTTTCTACAAAGTCGTTCCTTGGCACACCTGAACTCCTATCCACATACAAGGCCTTCATCCGCAGTTTGATAGAATACTGTTCTTCCCTCGAGGTTGGCTCCCCTGCATCACATATTGCTCAGCTTGATGGAATGGAACCAAGGTTTTCAAGATCATTGGAATCTCTCGTGATGAAGCTGAGTGTATGGGCCAATCACTCTGCCATCGCAAACAGACCTCACACCGGTCCACCATCAACCCCCTTCTGGTGAAACTACGATATCCAGGATCACTGCTAATGTCCACTCATTTGTTCCTCATTTTTTCCCACCTGTGTAACAACTTCCACATCCTTTTCAATCTCAATGTTCCCTCCATGTCTTAAACACAGGTGTTCATCACCATCTTCAGAGAGTCCCCAATCCTAAACCATGATCTTTCTACCCTCGTTAACCCCACCCCAAACCCTCCCCTGTCAAATTTCCAGCTTCTCTCCCAAAGAGTTTCCTTCTGTGTCCATCTTGTTCACCCCATGCATCGTCTCTGCCCCCCATTTCTCCCTACACTCATTGTTTGTCTGCCTCCCTCTATCTCAGCCTTCTACTCTGCTGTTGGTGTCACCCCCTCCTTTTCTCTACTATTCCTTTTGCCCTGTTGCATCTTGATCCATTCAGTGTACTCGTACATGCTCTTCCACGAGCCTCGACTGTATACAAAAAAGAAAATGAGCTTTCATTGTCTATATCCAATCTGTCCAACTCTTTTTGTGCTTTCCTGCTCTTCTGTTGTTTTCCCAGTTGTATATTTGTTGATATTTCGTTTTATATTTTCTTTTGTCTTTTAAAAAATCCATTGGGGATCTAAAAGTTGCTGTTTCAGTTTAATGTTTGACATCTTCCATTGCAACTGTCTTTGGAAAAAATTTTGCTAGGTATGTTAGGGATACCATTCTGGTTTGTTGGCTTCGTGTTTGCTTACAAATTGGATTCGGTTGTCTGTTGCACTTTCACGTATTCAGGCAATCTACAGTTGTCATTTTGTGCACTTGGTTGAGCTCCATCAGGCCGCTACCTCCTTCTCATCTCGGTCGGTACATTCTCGGATGCAATGATTTTTGTGGAACATTTTGTGGATGGTGAGGAGTTTCCTTGTTTTGATATCCAGTTGAATGATTTCTGATTGTGACCAGTTTATTATTCCACAGCTGTACTGGAATACTGGTATTGCGAGTTGGTTTATGGTTTTAATTTTCTCCGTTGGAGAGAGATACGTTTTCAGGATCAGCCTCGTTCTACACAGGTATTCTCTGGTAATTGTTTTCGCGCGTTTGTTTGTGACATACTTGGTGGCCCTCTTCTACTCCGAGGGTATTTGTAAGATGCTTCATTTTATATGTTCCTGTATTGTTGTATTTGTATCAATTTTTATGTTGTCCATTCTTGTTGGTCTACCTTGTACGAATGTGCACTAGACACACTTATCTCGACCAAATTCCATTTGAATGTCGGCGGAGAGTACCCTTTCACTAATTTCAGTTGTTCTTCCAATTTTTTTGTCATTCGGTGCAAAGACTTTGAAATCATCCATGTACAGTAGACGTGTCACCTTCACTGTCTCTTTGGATGTTTCTGATTGGATGTTAGGGTGTATCCATGTTCTTGCTCATTCATGAGGTTGCTCAGTGGGTCAGAGGTCAGGCAAAATAGGAGGGGTGAAAGGCTATCACCCTGGAAGATCTAGCGATGTATCTTCACCCCTGGTATTTCGATCTTTCCTTCCAAGTGTTGTCATATCAGTGTGGTATTCCATCGATCCATTGCTTTCTCAATCAGTTCAATTATTTTTGGGTTGATGTTGTACAATTACATGCATTGTATCATCCATGAATGTGGAACATTTATATCAAAACCTTTTTTGTGGTCTATCCAAGCTGCGGACTGTTTGGTTCTTCTCATGTTGCAGTTTTCGAGTTTGGCCATATTGCAGTCTCGTATTGATTTGGGGGATGAGAAAGGTTTGCAGAAATTTTTCTGTAAGGCTCACTTGGCTGCACCTGTATGGTTTAGGTTGGAGTAGCGGTTGAAACTCGAATCCTATCCAGGTTCCTCCTGATGACTCCATATTTGCTTTTACTTCTTCGGATTCCTTTTTGGTCTTCCGTTTCTTTATTAGGAGGTAGTCTATGTTCCATAGCGTCTCTTATACATCCCTTCTGTTCTGCTTTCTCGCCTTCTCCTTGTATTAGGTGATGATACATCATTTCTGTGATGATTCCATCTGGGGTCTGTATGTTGTTGTTGGCCAGGTTATTGGTCTATACTTGTGAGGTAGTGGGTTTCCTCTGATTTGGGGATGAGGAAGGTTTTACCTTCTGTGAGTCATTTATCCATTACCTCCTCCCTTGGATAAGTTTGTTGAATGCTCGAGTGTAGTGATTGTGGAGACCATGTGGTTGCTTTAGAAGAAGTTTGGAATTCAATCTGGGCCTGGGATTTTAAAGTTTAGCATTTTTGCAAGTTTTTTTTTCTTCTTCATAAATTCTCACTGGAGGCATTTCTTTTCGGTGTTGTTTTTTTTTTTTTTCCTCCAAGTTTTGGATCCACTCTGTCTCTTCGTTGTGTTCTTTTGGGTCCTCATAGATTCCTTGTTTTTATTTTCAAGTTTATCTTTCTCAGCGGGATTTGATACATTTTGAGGTTTTATTCACCTAGTTTGTGGTGGAATCTTTTGGGTTATTTTCAAACACGCATTTTTGGTGTGTGTGTGTGTGTGTGTGTGTGTGTGTGTGTGTGTGTGTGTGTGTGTGTGTGTTGTGCGTGTTTTTTTTTAACAATTACATAAAATTAGATATCACAGCTCTACAATATCAAGCCACACTTTTTATTACTGTTAAAGATCTCCGAGTTTGGTAGGTGAGCAATGCATTTACCTGGGGCAGAGAACAGTCGGAGTTATAGCTGCACTCTGTGATAGCTGAGGAATAAGAATCACTTGTCCAGGCTTCCAGCGGCTTTGAGAGACTCTCTCCCTGACCAAATGCTCGGCCTCATCTCTATCAAACTGCGAGGGTCGATCAGGTCGAGGAGGTTCTTCTTCTTCCTCTTCTTTCCTCTTCATCATTTTGTTTTTCCTCATCTGAAACGAGCTCGGAATCCATCTGATTCTGCCGATCTCGTCTCCGTCGTGACCTGAGTCTCATCTTTTGCAGAAAACCAAATAAATAGTGAAATCGTAAAACTCAATAAATTATGATATAATTTGAGTTGACCTGTAGTATTCCTTCATGAACCTCTGGCTCATGATGCAAGGACCCACATTCAAATCACATATGTCTGTGCATCGTTTACTCTCTTAAAAGCAACAGGTATGATCTAGTATGAAATGGATGTATGTGAGCTGTTATTCCAGCATGTCACTGCTTAAGCACTTCCTCATACACAAGCTGCAAATCGGATATATAATGTTTGCCACATGCAGATCTGATGTATCAGTTTAAAGACATTTGTGCACCACAAATGAAACGTCGCCTACAGCAAAGTCTGTCTTTCATGTTTGGTTCAGATTGGTGGAGTTAAGTTCTGTAGAAATTGTTGCTTCGCTGTCTCTTTTTAAACAATCGATAATCCCAACTGCCTTGTTGTTTGTCCTTCGTATCCAAGAAGGCCATTAATAAGAAACATGCAAACCACCTGGTCAATTGGTTTACAGTGAAGAAGCTGTTGCCCAGACAGCAACCACACTCTAAGATAGCAAGCAGTGTGACTCAGTGTCAAAGACTTAGAAGTTCAAGAGACTGAACTTCTCCCATGGATGATCATGAAATAGATAGGTGGTTCGTATGATGATCCTTCCAAAACGACAGGTGGAGACCAACATTTTCTGGAATTGAAGGACATATTCCAATTATCAGACCAGAGTCTAATCATTTCCAGATCAGCAGAGATGCAGCTGCTGTCTACCTGGCAAAGTTTAAAAACAAATCGCAACTTCGTCAAACACTTGGAATATGTCTTTCAATCCTGACAAATCTCACACTCTCACTATCTCTCTCTGAAAGGACCGTCTGGCAAACCCTCCTATCTACTTTCTTAATAATCTGCTTGAAGAAGTTCAGTCATTCAAACTCCTATGTCTCACTATCAGCCATGACTTTTCTTTGACAAACCACATTTCAAAGTTGGCATCCATAGCAAGTCGCCGACTGGGCGTTCTGCAAATTCCTTTCTTGGCACACCTGAACTCCGATCCACCTACAAGGCCTTCATCCACAGCTTGATGGAGAACTGCTCTCCTCTCTAGGCTGGCTCCCCTGCCTCACATCTTATTCAGCTTGATGCTGTGGAAATCAAGGCCTTCAAGATTATGGAATATCCCTTGCTGAAGCTGAGTCTATGGGTCTATCACTTCGCCATTGCATACAGGTGGTGGTCTCTCTGTCTTCTACTGCTCCTTTCTCGTCTTGCACCCTCTGCTTTTTCTGTGCTCCCCCACCCCCAACCTCCCTCCCTCCCCAGGTTTCTGCAGACCTCACATGTTCCACCATCAACCCCATTCTGGTGAAACTACCTAAATCCAGGATCCCTGCTCACCTCTGCTCATTTGTTCCTCTATTTTTCCCACCTGTGGAATCAACTTCTACATCCTCTTCCATCTCATTATTCCATTCAAGTCTTCAAGACAGTGGTTCACCACCATGTCAGGTCATCTCCAGTCCTAATCCATGATCTTTTCTACCTTCGTTAACTGGACCTAAATCCCTCCTCCTTTCAATTTTCCAGTTTTTCCTCCTTGGATTTTCTTCTGTATCTACCTTGTGCACCATGTATCTCTGTGTCCAACTTAACCACCCCATGCATGCGTGTTTTGCGTCTGTTTTTGTTTGTTATGTTCTGATCCATTCAGTGTACTTGCTCTTCCACGAGCCTCGACTGTGTACACAAAAAAACAAAAACAAAAAAATGGATGGGTACTGTTTGAAAATGTGGAGACGTCTACAAAAAGGAAGTGAGGGTTTTCTAGAGCACAAGATATGTCATTTATACAGATGAGGAACAAGACTGGGCCCAAAACAGTGCCTTTTGGTACTCCAGCCCCACTGGGAGAGAAGAGGAGAGGATTGCATTTATAGCAATGTGCTGACTGCATGAGTGGAGGAAGTCAGAAATCTAGAATGAAGGTGACCTATAACACAGGCAGAGATCTTGGCAAGCAAAGCAGGATGCCATACTGTGTCAAAAACTCAAGATAAGTCCAGAAAAACAGTCCTCACCTCTCGTTTGAGATTGAGGGCCTCTGGCCATTGCTGAGGAAGGAGCAGAAGCATGTCCATAGTTGAGTGACTGGGACAGAAACCATACTGAGGGTCAGCAATCAGACTGTTTGAAAACAGGAAAGACTTGGCATCAAAGCAATGACAGATTTAATGAGTTCGCTTGTAATCGTAAGTAAGCTTACTGGTCTGGAGTTACTGGGATTTGTTTTTGCACCCTTCTCGTATGATGTTTGATGATTTCCATGCATGGGGAAAGAGGTCAAAGGAGGACAGACTAAATAGGCAGAAAAAGGGGAAGCAAGAACGGTGGAGCAGGATTTGAAACAAGGCCACTAATGCCATCTGGGCCATCGCCAAAGCAGGGTCAAGACCGGATAGAACTTTCTCTACTTCTTTGGTGAGAAGGACACAAGAGTCGCAGTCGACAGTGGGTATGTTGGGGTAAAAAGGGAACAGAACGGGATGGACTGGGTACACCAGATTTTGGGGCAAAGACAGAGTTTAGACATTCTGCCTCATCTCGGGCAGAGTCTGAAATACAGCCGTTTGAGAATGAGATGGAGGGGGAGCAAACACCAGAGACAGACTTTTCATGGTGCCGTCATGACTTGGCCGAGAGAGCCAGTTTGGACACTGACAGTTATAATCATTGACATTTGCAAGATGATGTTTTCTGGCATGTATCAGTATGGACACACTTGTTGTGAGCCTTACGGAATGAGTCGGCTTAGATTTCCATGCTGAGAAAGCAAGCTGCTTAACTACATCTGCCTCTCCATTGGATTATCAAGGTCTAGACTCCAGACCAGTGATCTTCATGATTGTTTTAGAGGGGGGGGGGGCACTTTTGCCGATAAGACATCAGTGTGAGAGCCGCCACCACCTGAAGACTCCATAATGGCTGCTATTAGGCCCTGCTCCACATACTCTTCTTCATTGTGGTTAACTGGGCTGCAAGTGTAATTGTTTGTCCACTGCAACCATATCCTGATGTCGTTTGTTCCAACGTGAAGCAAAAAAGTAACATCTCATTTGAAACCAATGGGTCAATTTGATAGCATTTAGGGCAGATTATGATGGGGTGTTTTCACATTTGTGTATATCGGCTGCACATCGGGGCCGCACTTTAGGCCACCAGGGACCACCAGTGGCTCTCGGACGTGCATTGAAGAGCAGGGCTCTATGGGATGGATAGAAGGCCATAGATAGGATGGGATAAACCGGTGTATGAAAAGTAGACTTTTGTGAAAGTATTCTGAAGCACAATCAATATCAGGTGCTGTGGAGATGGTGATCCAATCCTTTTGTGAGAGGGCAAATTGAAGTCCTTGCCAGTTGGTCTGTGCGAACAGCTATATCCTGCATTTTTGAGGTTGCTACCTCACAATAGCCTGAGAGATATCGGCCATGAAAAGAAAGTGGTCAGAAAAGCCAATAGGGACAGAAGATGAGAAGAGAGTGAGTTTTTATGGTAAGTTAGTCATTACGGGGTTCAGCAGGGACAACAGACCAATGGAAGAAATCCAGGTTGGGAAGTTAACAGATTGTGTCAATCCCACAGAGTCACAGAAGGCCTTTGCTGCAATGCCATGGTTGGTTGTTGCTGAGACAACACCCAGTCAACTGGCATGGTGAGAGTGAAATTGCCACAGATGAGAAACGGTATGCCACACAAACAAACATTCAGTGGTTGTGAGAGGGATGCACAGCCAGAGGTTTTCCAGAGGGATGGTGGAGTTAGTGAGGACAATGGACAATGAGTGATGGCATTCCTGACATACACAGTCTCCAGGATGGGGGTGGGGCCTGTCAAAGCAACCAAAGCCCGTCAAAAGTGGAACAGGGAATCGCCAGGGAGATACAGAGGAGTCAGAAACATCCTGTTGGAGAAACGTTCTTCTCACTTCCTTTGGCTATACTTATTCCTTTCTTCAATGACCAATTCCTTTGGCGATTCCCTCTTGCAAACCCACACTTGGAAAGCATTACAAGTATGTAAAAAAAAAAAACCCTGAACATGAAATGTGAGAAACGTTCGTCATGCAGTGAACTGAAATAGGCTTTATGAATATTTATGGGTAACCAAAGCAGACTAGGTAGAGCAGACAGATTGCCTTCACCCGAATATCCTTATTGAGCAAGCTGAGTTTAATTGAAAATCAGAAACTGACATAGTAATTCTCCTGAGCCAAGCTTATAGTTTCAAAAGGTCAGAGTACACAACAATAAGAGCACTGCCTTCAGCTTAAATTTAATCTCCAAATTATCGGATGCCAATACCATCTTGTAAAATCACTCTGAAATCATGCCCACATTTCAACAATTCACCATTACGCCATCAGAAACATATTTACCACTTTCTTCACATTACATTCGCTCTTCACCTTGTTTTTCTTCCATGTCTTCCAGTGCTCCTGATGCTGATGAAACAGTTCCAGTTGTTTCTGATACTCCTGCTGGAACTCATCATGCATCTGCTGGATTTCTTCACGAATGCCTTCTTCGTATTCCTCTTCTCTGTTCCCGAAACATCTTCCTTTCTATTTGTCAAGTGTAGTCAAAGAGATTAACATGTAATTAAGGTACTTTTATTATGGTATACAAAGTCGAACTTTATGGACAAGCCAGATTTAAGTTGAACAGCCCCCGACACATTAGAGTAGTAAAGGCCCCTCCAAACTTGAAACGTAGTGGTAAGAGAAAAAAAGAAGAAAAAAAAAGAGCTGAACTGCGTTACTGTGTATTGATCTATAAACATTTCACCACAACACTTTTTAAAACCAAACATAAATTCAAAGTAAAAATATTTTAAATTAATTATCAGTTCGAGCTTAATAAAGTGATATCGAATTGACAAAGTGATTTTGACGGAACGTTAACACAAATTTTCATAAACTGGATGGGGAAAGTCGAACTGCCAGCCTTACAGAGTAGATGTGACCATGAATATGGCTATATACCACTTCCCTGGCTCTGCTACCTTTGAGTCAAAAAGGGAATATATACATACAGGAGACCCTCATATAACGCAGGGGTGCGTTCCCGTCAAACGCGTGTTATCCGAAAACGGGGCAATTTTTAACATGTAAAAATGGGGGTTATGTTCCAAATGGGGAAGAACCTTTTAATGTTGAAGACCGACATAAAAAACCTCAAAAAAAAGGCAGTAAACAATCCATAAACAAAACATATAACAAATACAAACATTGAAATTAATTACTTTTTAACTAGCCGAAACCCCGTCACAGACGAATTCCGTTCATTCAACCACCCCACCCTCACCAGCTAAACCACACTCTAGGGACATGGACTGGACAGGGCGTGCTTGCCCCCGCCTACTCATCCCCGCCCCTGCCCCATTCCCCCCCGCCTCCCACCCCCGCCTTCAATTTGCTTACCCCGCCCAAAAATTTAATTACCCCGGCCCCGCCCCCGCCTCTTCACTCCCCGCCCCCGTCTCTTGATTCCCCGCCCCAATTTCCCCGCCCCCTGTCCACCCCCTCACACTCAACCCGCCTAATTCACCCCAGCCCCGCCCACTCATCCCCCGCCCCATTTCCCCCCGTCTCCCGCTTTCAATTTGCTTACCCCCGCCCAAAAATTTGCTTACCTTGCCCCCCGCCTCTTCACTCCCTGCCCCCGTCTCTTCATCCCCGCCCCGCCCCCGCCTCTTCACTCCCTGCCCCCGTCTCTTCACTCCCTGCCCCCGCCTCTTCACTCCTCGCCCCCGTCTCAACGAAAAGTGTTTATTCTGCTTCAGAGTTGAAAGTTGACTATTGCCACTATGTGCGATGCACTCTTACAGGTGCAAGTTTCTTTCAGTCCAGGTCACAGTATCGAGAAAACGTGACGCGACCGCTAGGAGGAGCACAAAATTGGACCTTCAGTATTAATATATAGATAGAAGATACAATGTTTCTTGTTACTTTTTTGTGTCAAATTCACATTCTGAGGGAGTCAGCATGTGCAGAAGAGGGTTTTACATTGCAGACGCTATTTTCGAGGAGTGGAATTACACCTCTCAGTGGTAACGGTCTGTCGACAACAGACGTAATGACGTCAGCGAATGACCGATGATGTCATGACGTCCTGACGCCTATCAGCGGTGACGTCACACGTCGCCATGTAAACGAATGTAAAACGAAAAGTGTTTATTCTGCTTCAGAGTTGAAAGTTGACTATTGGCACTATGTGCGATGCACTCTTACAGGTACGAATGTTTCTTTCAGTCCAGGTCACAGTACCGAGAAAAACGTGACACAACCGCTAGGAGGAGCACAAAATTGGTTCTTCAGTATTAATATATAGATAAGTGTTATCATGATTGGGGGTGGATACAGCACATATTGCTTATGGTCGGCTTATTCAGGTGTGACAGAATGTCCAGTTGAGGTTGAAGGCTCAGAAGATGA
>CM068963.1:121910788-121921364 GCA_035128595.1 Eptatretus atami
ATTCTGGGCCCTGTGCTTTTTCTGGTTTTCATCAAGGATCTTTCCAACTCTGGAAAATCCTCTTCATCTCTTTGCTGATAACTTCACCCTCTGCCGTACCATCTGTCCTCCCTCAGATCAGCAAGCAGCAGCCCCTTCACTCTCTGCAGATCTGGATAAAATCACAAGCTGGTCAAATACTTGGAACATGTCTTTCAATCCTGACAAAGCCCACACTCACGATGTCTCTCCGAAAGGACCGTCTGGAAAAAAAACCCCCATCTACTTTCTCAACAATCCACTTGAACAAGTCCTTTCATTCAAGCTTCTGGGTCACACTATCTGCCATGATCTTTCCTGGGAAAGCCACATCTTTCCTGGGAATGCCACATCTTTCCTGAGAAAGCTGGCCTCCAAAGCCAGTCACCAACTGGGCATCCTCCGTTGTGCAAAATCCTTCCTTGGCACACCTGAGCACCTGACCACATACAAAGCTTTCATCCACAGCCTGATGGAGTACTGCTCTCCCCTCTGGGTTGGTGCTCCCGCATCTCACCTTGCTCAGCTTCACGCTGTGGGAACCAAGGCATTTAGGATCATTGGTGTCTCCCACAATGAGTCTGAGTCTTTGGGTCTCTCACTCTCACACCGCAGGCAGGTCGGTGGTCTTTATGTCTTCTTCTGTCTCTTCTCTGTCCATGCCCCCTCCTGCTCTGTCTGTGTGTCCACCCTCCCCCCCCCCCCCATATTTCCGCAGGGTGCTCAAGGTCCGCCAGCAACCCCCTTCTGGTGAAACTATCAAAATGAAGATCACTGCTCACCTTCATTCTTTCATTCCTCTTTTTTTCCACCTTTGGAACAAACTCCACACCTCTTCAATCCCACTCTTCCATCCAGGTCTTCAAAACAACTCTTCACCACCACCTCTTATTTTCCCCCATCCAAAACCATGATCTTTTCTACCCCCGTTAATCCACCCCAAACCCACCTCCTTCAAATTCACTGCTTTCATCCTGAAAGTCCCTGCAGTGTCCATCTTGTTTACCCTGTTTACCCCACCCCATCCCTCTCCCTTCCACAGATCTCATGTCTCTGTTCCCCATCGTTTTGTGCTTCCCTCTCCACCCCTCTTGTCTCCTGCTCTCCTTGTTTTTACGTTCTGTGTGCTCACTCTGAGACGAGGATCGACACTGTATCTTAAAAAAGAATTTTTTTTAACCTCAGCATCATACGACGATCATGCTTTCCTTTGTCCCCATGAGTGTTTCTAAAAGTATATATATATATATATATATATATATATATATGTATATGTATATGTATAATGCCATGGTGTGTGTGTGTGTGTGTGTGTGTGTGTGTGTGTGTGTGTGTGTGTGTGTGTGTGTACCGCTGTTTCTCGACAACCACTGACTGGCCGATCTAATTGAAACTTGCCAGATATATTGCTGGGGACATGAGTATATGCCTTTTCAAGGTTTGATATTAATCGGACAAGTGCTTCCCAAGTTATGGCCATTTATTTACCAAACCAACGACAGGACACGTTGCTGCGTAGGCGTGGCCGTTGGGGAAGAGATCCTCAGCCGCGTTCCCATTACGGGTTACAACGTACGGACTTCCGGATAGCGATGACTTACTGTATTCTAATAATTTATCGATTTCTTATGCGCATTTATAGATAAACACAATGCCCCAATCCAGTCGTCGTTTATGAGAGCGAAGGAACGGCCTGTGAGGTTGTTTGAAAGTTTTTTTTTCCACATACGGCCACGCACGTCAGATGGGCACGCGATAGCGAAGGAACGGCCTGTGTGGTTGTTGTTTCTGGCACGCGGTTTGAAAGTTTTTTAAATTTTTTTATTTTTGCACGTACGGCCACGCACATACGGCCACGCACGTACAGGCACGCACTAGTATATATACATACATACATATACATGTATCCTTCTATACACAGCAAACCCTTGCAGAATTCATTGACGAAAATGAGGTTCTTTCTGAAACTCGAGGTGAGTAAATAGATTTGTTTGAGGACTTTTTGAACGACCTCAATGCAAAAACTGACATGCTTTCCCCATTCATGCCCGAGCTTTCGGTGTCACTCGAACAACTGCCATCCAACAGGTGTGACCTATTTAATGTTACAAGTAACATTCAAAGCTATCATGTGGTGGGTGTTCATGGTTTTGGTAAGAGTTCTATCTCATAAAAGATTAACTTGTGTGTATTTACAGCTCTGTAAAGGAATTGAAGCAAGCTCAAGTTTGCCCTGCAACCATTCCTCTTCCAACAAATTTGGTAGCCAAACATTCCACAACAAATGAAAGGGGAGTGCTTTGTATAGAAGTATATCTATGCATAATTAATTGGTTATAGTGGTCGGTGTGCCATTGCACATTAAATTAATGAAACATCATTTTTCCTTCCTAGCTTTGAAGAAAACTCAGCATTGGAAGCGGATTGCTTTAAGGAACTTCAGAATAACCTGTTCACGCCAATGTTTCACACACATGAACCAAAAACTCTTAACTGTACACACGAGCTATTGTTTCAAGCTTGCCCTGAGACAACTACTTCACTTTGCTTACCATCCCTCATCCCAGTGGCATGTCGAGGAAAAATTCCGCTCGGGGCGAGATGTCAAATTGCCGCACCCTCGTAACTCACAAGCTGAACTAAACACAAAACCTTATTAAATAACGTTATTGCAAATCAAATCAAGTAAACTGTTACACCTTTGTTTTCCACCTATTGAAATCGTCATCAGCCTACGAGGCGTTCAGTTGTTGTTATGACTGTGTGGTTCATATTTTCCGAGCCTTCAGTGAAGCAAACTCGTCTCTTGAACACAGGAATGAGACGCATTGGCGCACTTAGGGGGATGCTGGGAGGGCGGTCCGTCCGAGGTGACAGCCAGGGGGTGGGGGAGGGGGTGCCATTGGGAGAGTTGAAATACCAGTACGATGATATAATGATGGTTTTAGTTGCAAGTGACATGATAAGATTATTATTTACTGAATAATAACGACAGTAACTCAGTAATAAAGTTAATTTAGTTGTGACACTTACCAAAATAATCTTGAGTCCAAGTTGCCAAACGAGAAGGGCCAAAAAAATATATATAAGAAAACCTACCAGTTGATCGTCCCCGCTCGCTTCCTTTTTTATACCCGCCTCCTTTTTTATCCCACCCCCCGGAGGGAGGGAGCGGGATATTGTAATCGTCCGGTTTGTTACTTGGCGAAATCTTCGATTTTGTCAAGTATGTTGGTCTGTTCGTTTGTTGTTTGTTTGTTTGTTTGTCCGGTCGTCTACAGCCCAAACAGCTGGACCAGTCGTTCTTAAATTTTTACACCTGATAGGCAATCTACCTGAGACAGTCCGCGTCCAAACCCCGTCTTATCGGACTAAACCGTCACGACGTGACGTCACACAACGTGAAAACACATTTTTGGACATAATTCAGTGACCGGAAGTCGTAGCGACTTCCGGTTGACACTAAATTAAACTTCATTCAAATATCTAAATGATTACTAAATGCATCTTATTACAAATTACGCATAGTTTTCGCAAGCGTATGACGTCAAAGTTTTGCTATTGACGTCATTTTAAAAAAATATTACGCTCGTGTGCAGCCGAAACTACTGAAGCAATCGTTCTCAAATTTTAACACGTGAAGCCAATCTGCTGAATAGTCTGGGATCAAATCACGTCATAATCGCACTTAAAGTCACGACGTTACGTCAAAAAAAGGTGAAAACAAGCTTTTGAACATAACTCAGTAACCGGAAGTCGTAGCGACTTCCTGTTGACGCCAAAACAACGTCAATGGAATATCTAAATGTTTTTAAAATGCATGTTAGTACAAATTATGCACAGTTTTCGCAAGCGTATGATGTCAAAGTTTTTAGCTATTGGCGTGATTTAAAAAAAATTATATTCGTTCTACAGGTCACAATTCTTAACCGATTTGGATGAAATTTTAACAGCTGATAGAAATCCACAGTGCAAAAGGATATGTGACTTTTGGTGATGTTCAAGATCAGGATCTGGATTCTGCATCACTTTATATTATCGCCATTATAAACCAATGGGGATTTGTGAATTACACAGTTATTTCTCAAACAGTTTTGCACTTATTATATTGAAACTTATACTGTCTATTTATGCATGTAATATTAACATGTGTACAAAGTTTGATCGAAATTGACCCAAGGTCAAGGTCAGGTCACCCAAAACTGAAAACACACATAGAAAAATACATTTTTTGTTTTACAACATATTTCAAACCTGATAATGGGATCGTAAAGCTGGTTGAAAAGCAATGTTCCTAGTATTTTCAAAAATATTTCTATGATTACAATGAAGGCAACAAGCACCGATGATAAGTTGTTGAATGTACATGGTGGCTTTAAATGAGTTGTGAAATTTTCATCTGCTGCCGTTACCATGACAACGCGCGCCTGATAATTGTTATTTGTGACGTCGCGTCATTTTATTAATGTACGAACAAATAAACACCACACATTCCATGACATTACAGCTTGGACCACCACACGGAAAAGGTCAACTAATTCGCCAAGTGTCGTGCTAAGCACGATTTTCATTACTTGCGAAATCTTCGATTTTGTCAAGTATGTTGGTCTGTTCCGTTTGTTACTTACGAATCTAAGATTTCGTAAGTATATTGATGACTTCCGTTTCTGTTTGTTTGTGTGTTTGTTTGTTTGTTTGTAGGCACGATAACTCGAGAACGGAAGATGCTACAATGTATGCAATTACACCACGTGATTCAGGATGGTGATGGCTAGTGCTGATTAGATTTTGGTCAAAATCGGTCAGAGTCAAGGTCACACGTGAGGTCAAATATTCGATTTTTGATGGTTTGGTACAGATAACTCGAGAACGGAAGAAGCTACCAAGTCAAATTACACCACATGATTCAGGAGGGTGATGGCTAGTGCTGATTAATTTGGTCAAAATCGGCCAAAGGTCAAGGTCACAGTGAGGTCAAACATCCAAAAAATGATAACTCGAGAACGGAAGAAGCTACCAATGTCAAATTACACCACGTGATTCAGGAGGGTGGTGGATAGCGCTGATTAGATTTTGTTAAAATCGGTCCAAAAGGTCAAGGTCACAGTGAGGTCAACCATTCGATTTATGATGGTTTGGTACAGAATCATCGTAGAAACTTCTGGTTTGCCTCGCTACCTTCTCTAGAGACAGCTTTTATTAGACAAGGTCAGAGGTCAGTTGACGATTTCGTAAGTACCAGTCTATGACTGCTTGTTTTGTTACTTACGAAATCTAAAGATTTCGTAAGTATATTGATACTTCCGTTTCTGTTTGTTTGTTTGTTTACTTACGAAATCTAAAGATTCGTAAGTATATTGATGACTACCATTTCTGTTTGTTTTGTTTGTTATATGTTTGTTTGTTTGTAGGCATGATAACTCGAGAACGGAAGAAGCTACCAATGTCAAATTACCACCACGTGATTCAGGAGGGTGATGGCTAGTGCTGATTAGATTTTGGTCAAATCGTCAACGGTCAGGTCACGGTGAGGTCAAACATTCGATTTTTGATGGTTTGGTACAGATAACTCGAGAACGGAAGAAGCTACCAATGTCAAATTACACACGTGATTCAGGAGGGTGATGGCTGGTGCTGGTTAAATTTTGGTCAAAATCGGTCAAAGGTCAAGGTCACAGCGAGGTCAAATATTCGATTTTTGATGGTTTGGTACAGATAACTCGAGAACGGAAGAAGCTACCAATGTCAAATTCACCACGTGATTCAGGAGGGGTGATGGCTAGTGCTGATTAGATTTTGGTCAAAATCGGTCAAAGGTCAAGGTCACAGCGAGGACAAATATTCGATTTTTGACGGTTTGGTACAGCGAGGTCAAATATTGATTTTTGATGGTTTGGTACAGATAACTCGAGAACGGAGGAAGCGACCAATGTCAAATTACACCACGTGATTCAGGAGGTGATGGCTAGGGCTGATTAGATTTTGGTTAAAATCGGTCAACCGGTCAAGGTCACGGTGAGGTCAAACATTCGATTTTTGATGGTTTGGTACAGAATCATCGTAGAAACTTCTGGTTTGCGTCGCTACTTCTCTAGAGACAGCTTTTATTAGAGCAAGGTCAAGGTCAAGTTGACGATTCGTAAGTACAGTCTATGACTGCTTGTTACTTACGAAATCTAAAGATTTCGTAAGTATATTGATGCCTTCCGTTTCTGTTTGTTTGTTTGTTACTTACGAAATCTAAAGATTTCGTAAGTATATTGATGACTACCATTTCTGTTTGTTTGTTTGTTTATATGTTTGTTTGTTTGTAGCACGATAACTCGAGAACGGAAGAAGCTACCAATGTCAATTACACCACGTGATTCAAGGAGGGTGATGGCTAGTGCTGATTAGATTTTGGTCAAAATCGGTCAACGGTCAAGGTCACGGTGAGGTCAAACATTCGATTTTTTGATGGTTTGGTACAGATAACTCGAGAACGGAAGAAGCTACCAATGTCAAATTACACCACGTGATTCAGGAGGGTGATGGCTGGTGCTGGTTAGATTTTGGTCAAAATCGGTCAAAGGTCAAGGTCACAGCGAGGTCAAATATTCGATTTTGATGGTTTGGTACAGATAACTCGAGAACGGAAGAAGCTACCAATGTCAAATTACACCACGTGATTCAGGAGGGTGATGGCTAGTGCTGATTAGATTTTGGTCAAACTCGGTCAAAAGGTCAAGGTCACAGCGAGGACAAATATTCGATTTTTGACGGTTTGGTACAGCGAGGTCAAATATTCGATTTTTGATGGTTTGGTACAGATAACTCGAGAACGGAGGAAGCGACCAATGTCAAATTACACCACGTGATTCAGGAGGGTGATGGTAGGGCTGATTAGATTTTGGTTAAAATCGGTCAACGGTCAAGGTCAGGTAGGTCAAACATTCGATTTTTGATGGTTTGGTACAGAATCATCGTAGAAACTTCTGGTTGCGTCGCTACCTTCTCTAGAGAACAGCTTTATTAGACAAGGTCAAGAGTCAGTTGACGATTTCGTAAGTACCAGTCTATGACTGCTTGTTACTTACGAAATCTAAAGATTTTGTAAGTATATTGATGACTACCGTTTCTGTTTGTTTGTTTGTTTGTATGTTTGTTGTTTGTTTGTTTGTAGGCACGATAACTCGAGAACGGAAGAAGCTACCAATGTCAAATTACACCACGTGATTCAGAGGTGATGGCCAGTGCTGATTAGATTTTGGTCAAAATCGGTCAAAGGTCAAGGTCACAGTGAGGTCAAACATAATTCCGTAAATTAACGTGGAGAAATGTGAGTATTTTGCTTCGCTCGACGTTACGAGTTCGTTTTAACTTCGATTTTAATTTTGTCTTCGTTTTTTGCGATCGCTTCGGATGCTAAAACTCGTTGTCGAAATTCTGGTAAAAATCGGATGTTTTGGAGACGTTTTAAGATTGAATAAAAAATATTTCACTCGAAGCGTCAAGGGTCGTCCCATGATGCATTGCGCTCGAGCAGACGTCACGGGTCGTCCCATGATGCATTGCGCTCGAGCAGACGTCACGGGTCGTCCATGATGCATTGCGCTCGAGCAGACGCGTCGTTGAGTGACATTAAGGTTTTGCATGGAGAAATGGAGATTTTTTGCTTCGCTCCACGTTACGAGTTCGTTTTAACTTCGATTTTAATTTTGTCTTCGTTTTTGCGATCGCTTAGGACGCTTAAAACTCGGTTGTCGAAATTCTGGTAAAAATCGGATGTTTTGGAGACGTTTTAAGATTGTATAAAAAATATTTCACTCGAAGCGTCAAGGGTCGTCCCATGATGCATTGCGCTCGAGCAGACGTCACGGGTCGTCCCATGATGCAGTGCGCTCGAGCAGACGTCACGGTCGCCCATGATGCAGTGCGCTCGAGCAGACGCGTCGTTGAGTGACATTAAGGTTTTGCATGGAAAATGGAGATTTTTGCTTCGCTCGACGTTACGAGTTCGTTTTAACTTCGATTTTAATTTTGTCTTCGGTTTTTGCGATCGCTTAGGACGTTAAAACTCGGTTGTCGAAATTCTGGAACAGTGATGAATAACTGATATATATAATAAATAATAAGTCTTTTATCAGATTCTTCTGAAAAGTAATACACCTATTATCTGGAATATCCTGCTGGTACTGAATCACTTTAAAAAAAAAAAAATGGAATTTTTATAAGAAATCTAGTTTTTTGTCTGGGACTCATTATCTGCAAACCACAGTGTAAAATCGTAGACCACAATGAATTCAGAATTCAAGCTCCCTTGGGCTTCTGACTGATTCATGCTTTTATTAGACAAGGTCAGAGGTCAAGTTGATGATTTCGTAAGTACCAGTCTATGACTGCTTGTTGTTTGTTTGTTTGTAGGCACGATAACTCGAGAACGGAAGAAGCTACCAATGTCAAATTACATCACGTGATTCAGGAGGGTGATGGCTAGTGCTGATTAATTTTGGTCAAAATCGGTCAAAGGTCAAGGTCACAGTGAGGTCAAATATTCGATTTTTGATGGTTTGGTACAGATAACTCGAGAACGGAAGAAGCTACCAATGTCAAATTACACCACGTGATTCAGGAGGGTGATGGCTAGTGCTGATTAGATTTTGCTCAAAATCGGTCAACGGTCAAGGTCACGGTGAGGTCAAACATTCGATTTTTGATGGTTTGGTACAGAATCATCGTAGAAACTTCTGGTTTGCGTCGCTACCTTCTCTAGAGACAGCTTTTATTAGACAAGGTCAGAGGTCAAGTTGACGATTTCGTAAGTACCAGTCTATGACTGCTGTTTACTTACGAAATCTAAAGATTTTGTAAGTATATTGATGACTACCGTTTCTGTTTGTTTGTTTGTTGTTTGTTTGTAGGCACGATAACTCGAGAACGGAAGAAGCTACCAATGTCAAATTACACCACGTGATTCGGAGGGTGATGGCTAGTGCTGATTAGATTTTGGTCAAAATCGGTCAAAGTCAAGGTCACAGTGAGGTCAAACATAATTCCGTAAATTAACGTGGGAGAAATGTGAGTATTTTGCTTCGCTCGGACGTAACGAGTTCGTTTTAACTTCGATTTTAATTTTGTCTTCGGTTTTTGCGATCGCTTCGGATGCTTAAAACTCGTTGTCGAAATTCTGGTAAAAATCGGATGTTTTGGAGACGTTTTAAGAATGAAAAAAAATATTTCACTCGAAGCGCAGGGTCGTCCCATGATGCATTGCGCTCGAGCAGACGTCACGGGTCGTCCCATGATGCATTGCGCTCGAGCAGACGTCACGGGTCGTCCCATGATGCATTGCGCTCGAGCAGACGCGTCGTTGAGTGACATTAAGGTTTTGCATGGAGAAATGGAGATTTTTTGCTTCGCTCCACGTTACGAGTTCGTTTTAACTTTGATTTTAATTTTGTCTTCGGTTTTTGCGATCGCTTAGGACGCTTAAAACTCGGTTGTCGAAATTCTGGTAAAATCGGATGTTTTGGAGACGTTTAAAGTTGTATAAAAAAATATTTCACTCGAAGCGTCAAGGGTCGTCCATGATGCATTGCGCTCGAGCAGACGTCACGGGTCTCCCATGATGCAGTGCGCTCGAGCAGACGTCACGGGTCGTCCCATGATGCAGTGCGCTCGAGCAGACGCGTCGTTGAGTGACATTAAGGTTTTGGCATGGAGAAATGGAGAATTTTTGCTTCGCTCGACGTACGAGTTCGTTTTAACTTCGATTTTAATTTTGTCTTCGTTTTTTGCGATCGCTTAGGACGCTTAAAACTCGGTTGTCGAAATTCTGGAACAGTGATGATAATGATATATATAATAATAATAAGTCTTTTATCAGATTCTTCTGAAAGTAAACACCTATTATCTGGATATCCTGCTGGTACTGAATACTTAAAAAAAAAAAAAAATGGAATTTTTATAAGAAATCTAGTTTTTGTCTGGGACTCATTATCTGCAAACCACAGTGTAAAATCATAGACCACAATGAATTCAGAAATTCAAGCTCCCCTTGGGCTTCTGACTGATTCATGCTTTTATTAGACAAGGTCAGAGGTCAAGTTGATGATTTCGTAAGTACCATCTATGACTGCTTGTTTGTTTGTTTGGTTTGTAGGCACGATAACTCGAGAACGGAGAAGCTACCAATGTCAAATTACATCACGTGATTCAGGAGGGTGATGGCTAGTGCTGATTAGATTTTGTCAAAATCGTCAAAGGTCAAGGTCACAGTGAGGTCAAATATTAGATTTTTGATGGTTTGGTACAGATACTCGAGAACGGAAAAGCTACCAATGTCAAATTACACCACGTGATTCAGGAGAGTGATGGCTAGTGCTGATTAGATTTTGGTCAAAATCGTCAACGATCAAGGTCACGGTGAGGTCAAACATTCGATTTTTGATGTTTGGTACAGAATCATCGTAGAAACTTCTGGTTTGCGTGCTACCTTCTCTAGAGACAGCTTTATTAGACAAGGTCAGAGGTCAAGTTGACGATTTCGTAGTACCAGTCTATGACTGCTTGTTTGTTT
>CM068963.1:121971949-121984214 GCA_035128595.1 Eptatretus atami
TGAGCACCAGCATCCAGAGCAGTCAGGCTTTACACTAAAGAGGTCGACGATTGACCGTATCCTGCTCTTCGGGTCCTCACCGAACGCAGACGAGAGTTTCAGCAGGGGCTGCTTGCAGCTTATGTTGATCTCTGTTAAAGCATTTGATTCAGTGAATCGGGATGCCCTCTGGAGGATTCTTGGTCTTCGTGGGGTGACGCCAAAACTGATCGATCTGATGTCTGAACTCTACTCAGGTACTGAGAGTGCTGTGAGATGTGGTGGTACCATCTCTGACTTATTTCCAGTATTGCTACTGGAGTTCGTCAGGGGTGTGTACTGGCCCCCACAATTTTCAGTACTTGTATGGACTACATTCTGGGGAGGATGTCGGAGAGATCAAGCTGTGGTGCATCGTTTTTGGGAATGTCAAGATCTCTGACCTTGATTTCGCAGATGATGCAGTCATCCTTGCGGAGACTCTAGATATCATTTTGTGAGCCCTCGAGGTGCTGAATGAAGAGTCGGAGCGGCTGGGATTGCAGGTTTCCTGGGTCAAAACTAAGATCCAAGCTTTCAATGACATTGTGGATGCTTCTATCCTGTCTGTTCCTGTTTGTGGTGAGGATGTTGAGGTCACGGAGAGATTCACTTCCCTTGGCAGTGATATTCATGTCTCTGCTGGCTGTGAGCCAGAGGTCAACAGACTCCTGGGTCAGGCCTGGGGAGTCATGGATTCAATGGATCATGAGGTGTGGGATGCCGGTATCTGTGCGGGAGGACGAATGTCTGAGTCTCCAGGTATTTTGGTGCTTCCATTCTTGCTCTACGGATGTGAGACTTGGACTCTGACCAGGGATCTGAGATGGAGACCTAATTCCTTTGGTACCAGGTCTCTTTGGACAATCCTTGGCTATCGCCCGTCAGACTCTGTGTCCAACGAGCGGTTGCTGAGAGAGACTCAAATGAGATTTGTTACCTGCATAGTCCATGGGCATCAGCTGCGGCTGTATGGACATGTGGCTCATATTCCTGACGCTGATCCTGCTCACTAGATTCTCTTCGCGAGGGAGCCTTGTGTGGGGAGGCGGCCAATGGGCTGACCCTGTGCCTCATAGTTGCAGCAGGTTGATCAGCATCTCAAGGCGATGGGGATGGGCCAGGCATCTGCCTGGGGGATGGCCAGACGGAGGCCCCTGGAAGTACCTGTGAAAAGTGGATGCAGCGACGTGTTGCTCTGGCGCATGCCCCCAAACCTGACCTGACCGGAGCTCAATTCGGAGTGTTGTAAGCAAAGGACATTTCAGCTTTTCATTTTTCATTTATTTGTAAAAATTTCTAAAAACATGTTTTTGTGTGGCGTTATGGAGTATTTTGTGTGGATCGGTGACAATGATTTTATTTTTTTTCATACATTTTAAATTCAGGCTGTAACACAACAAAATGTTACAAAAGTCGAGGGGTGTGAATACTTTCTGAAGGCATTCTGCCCATGTTGAATGCAGTGTCCTGTAAAAGTGTTCACCCTCCTCCAAGATTTTCACATGTTGATGCCACTTGAGCTTATTCCATGATGCTTTCAAATCAAACTCAATAAATAGTCTTCACAAACTACTCCAAAGTGATAAAGCTAAAAAATGAGGATAAAATGTGAATAATTTAGATTAACAGAGAAAATCAGATGATTCTCAGTTTCATAAGTATTCAAAACCCTTTGCCTAATTTACCCGAAATCACTTCAGGAGCAAATTATTTGTTTGAAAGGTTGCAAAATAAGTGTAATATGTTTCACCTGTATGTAATCAGTGATTTAAATTAAAAATTAATCTCCCCACTTATCTATGGAGTTTTAAGGTATAACTCACTTGGTCAACCAACAAGGTAAACAAGATCAATGAGCTTTCCAAAGAAGCCAGACAAAAAGTGGTGCAGAAGCACCATTTAGGAGAGGGTTACAAGTCACTCATTATCCTTTTGAGTATGGTGAAATCCATCATCAAGAAGTGGAAGACTTATCATACCACCCAGACTCTACCCACATCAGGTCACCCATTCAAACTCAGCAGGCAGGCAAGCAGGAAACTGGTTCAGGATGTCACTGTAAATCCCACAATGACTTTGAAACATCTGCAAGGCTCTATTTCCGAGATAGGGGGGTCAGTGTTCATCAATGAACAATGTCCTGTTCCCTTCAAAAAGCTGGCCACTATGGACAGGTGGCAAGAAAGAAGCCATTACTAAAAAAGGCTCATCTGAAAGCTCATAGGGAGTTTGTGAAAAAAAACATCAAAAATGATACTGCAGACATGTGGGGAAAAGTTTTGTCAGATGAGACAAAAATTGAACTTTTAGGTCTAAATTCAAAGCGTTACGTCTGGCACAAACCTAACACTGCACATCACCCGGTCAACACCATCACTACTGTCAAACATGGTGGTGGCAGCATCACGTTATGGGTCTGCTTTTCATCAGCAGGGACTGGCAAGCTTGTCAAGAGAGAAGGGACAATGGACGGTGCAAAGTACAGGAGAATCCTTGATGAAAACTTGCTTCAGTTCGCCGTGAATCTGAACCTGGTTAGGAGATTCTCATTTCAGCAGGACAATGATCTGAAGCACAAAGCTACAGCTACACTGGAGTGACTGAATAAGAACAAAATAAATGTTCTTGAGTGGCCCAGTCAAAGTCCTGACTTGAACCCCATTGAACATTTATGATGAGACATGAAGATTGCAGTCCATCGACGATCCCCATCAAACTTGTCAGAACGAGAGAAATTTTCACGTGAATAATGGGTAAACATTTCACCATATCACTGTACAAAGCTGGTAGAGACCTACCCACAAAGACTCATTGCAGTCATCGCTGTAAAAGGTTCTTCCACCAAGTACTGACTGAAGGAACATTTAGAAAATTTGAAACGGTACCTGCTTGTCTTGTCCTTACTTTTACAACCAGTGAATTTTAATTTGTACATGTTTTTTAGAGGTATTCCTGACACGTAACCTCCTTCAACTATAACTGTGATAAGTTTGATCTCTTTAGTTATGAATAAAAAAGTTCATTTGGAAAAATTGTTTCCACGTAATACATCATCCATCGCAATGTGTTATTATTGGCTCGGGGTAAATACTTTTGCAGGTCACCGTACATGGTTACCGATACCTTTCTTGACAATCGATGATAAACTCGAGAAGAAATGATGTACATAGTGTGCTCTCTTTGCAGAAAACAACAGTGAAACCTACCTGCTCTTCTTCTTGTCCTGAAGCTGACTCAGACTGATATTCTGGCTTTGACTCGTGCTCTGCCACGTCAGGAGACATTGTGAAATCCCAGCATGCCTCCCCAGTGAAAAATTCATAAGTCAATTGTGCAGTGGGTTCAATATGATGAGAATCTCCTGCTTTATGAGTCTGCAACAAACACAAAAATAATTTGCATGCCAATTACTTTTGTTATATTACGGTCCTTTAAAATCCACTTCCAGCATCTACAAATCACAATACATTCTGTACTTTTAACTTCACTCTATCTTATTCTCATTCCCACACCCAAATCTCACCCACCTCCTGACTCAAACTTCTCCTTGATACTTTATTTAAGAAGATGTAAGAGGGGTGTTCCAAATGTTCTAGTAATTAGTTCCTCACAAGAGCCCAAGATACACCAACTTTATTTTCAAAATGTGTCCCTGGACTTCAACGCACTTGCTCTGTTTGTCCTGCAAAATGTCGATGCCAGCAAAAATAGAAGTGTTCAGATTGCAATTTAGTCACGTCTCAGTTGCTTCAATCAGTTCATCATCCTTGGTGAATCAGCAGCCATTCAGGTATGACTTCACATGTTGAAACGATGACTGGCATTACATGGTCGCTCATTCTATCGGACCCCGCTATTTGTGGGGGATACGCTCCTGGAAAATGCCACGAATGGTGCATCCATGAATAGCGGGGAATTGTTTCAATGGAAAAGGGGGAGATAGGGTCCCGGCGGTTCGTGACCCGCAAAAAATACCGCGAATGTCGGAGCCGGGCGAATGTCAACACCACGAATGTCACGGCATTGTTTCAATGGGAAAAAGGGAAATAGGTTCCCGGAGGTTCCCCATTCATCAGGGAAACTTTAAAAAGTTTAAAATATTTTTGACCATGAATGCACATGATTACCATCCCATTAACAAAAAAGCTTACAAATAAAAATTAAAAAAAACACCAGGTACCATTTCCAATGTTTATTGAAGGAATTGCGATTAACAGTTTACCAAGTGACTAACCAACCGTCCCGTAAAAGTGCAAAAACAACACCAGGTATGATTTCAAATTTTTATTTACACAAACATCGCAGCTTTTCAAATGATGATGATGACTTAAAATCCAGTGAACTGAGTGGAGTCGTCTGAAAACCACATAGGTGAGGGTGCTGTTGAGTCGTGAACCAAAAGGAATGTCAGTGAGGGTGGTGAAGCAGGTGAGGATCCTGAGTCACCACTCACCAAATGGGATGCAGGAGAGGCAGGCGAGGCAGGTGAGGGTGTTGATGCTCCTGAGGTGGACGGACCCGGGCAGAAAAAAAAAATCCGTGATCGAGAGCTGCCTGGCAGATTGCCACAGGTTTTGATGGAACTCTTAGTATCGGAGCATCACATTATCCAACCCCCTCTTGAACTTGAGGTAACGCTCCATGACTGGATCAGCGTCTTACAGCCTCTCGGTAATTGACCGCATGTCCTGCAGCATCTCACCCAGGAACTTAACTATGAGTTTGGACCTCGACACTTCTTCCTCCTCCTCCTCACTGCCCGCTTCCTCTTCCTCCTCGGACACCTTGGTAATGGCTACGAACTCCTCCTCAGTGAGCCAGTGAGATGGGGGTAAATGTGGTGAAACGTTTTAATTGACTCAAATACAGACTAGCCTCACAAGTTCAGAAACATTCGACAGCTGGGCCGAGTAATGAACAGATAGCAGACATCATCATCCCATTACATGTTGACAGTGCATATGATGCAACAGCGGCCTTGTTTGCACATGGCAAGACAACAATTTATGAGAAAGCAACCTTTTCAGCAGACGCACATGCTTTCCTGGGTTCAGTTGGACAAACACTCCCATTGACAGAAGCTGTACTGGATGATATGGCCATGTTCAACATGTAGTTAATCTACAATGACAAGTTCAAGTCTCTGGGAGATGCACGAGCACGGAAATGGGCACAAATGAAGAAGAGAAAATCAATGTTTAGACTCGCACAAGATATAGATTCACATGTTGTCAACATGAAAAGAGTGAACTACCAAACATTCCTGCATCTGAACATTGATAAGGCAGACTCGCCTCCATCTCCCCTGAACCATGGGTGGACATTAGACAAAGGTGCATGCATACCTGTGCGCTCCACACAACCAGCCCTGCTGTCATGCAACAACAGGTGCCCATAGTTGCTGATACTCCAACTAATTCAGGAGAAAGCGATTCTGATGATGATGACATTGATTAGTTTCAGGTCCTGAATATTGTGTATTGTATGGCCCAATGTGCGTTTAACCAGTAAATGACTCTTCAATGTGAAACGTAGTGATTTGATAAATGGGACACATTTTGATTATGAGCGGGAGAAAGTAAATGGTTATTTTTGATTTTCCGAAATCCCATTGAAGAAAATATCACACTCGCATAAATGTTTTTCAATTACAACTATTTTTGACATCAGAATTGGATTCATCGACATCAAAAACCTATATTAAGACACCAAGAACACATTTACAGCGAGGAAACAAGCAAAGATATGCCGTATTTGATATTCGTGATGGCCATCTTGGATATTGCCCTCTGGCGGAGTTGGCACACATTTTCACGAGGTGTACCTCAGCTTATTTTGGTGAGCATCCTCAATTCATCTAGAAATCAACCTTCAAACAATGATCCCAGAATATTGGTCATGGGTCCAGTGGTAGGGTCCTCGACTACATGCACATCTTTGTTTGGTACTTGTGAAATTTAAGATTCGCAAGTAGATCGGTTGGTCGTGTCTGTGATTCTGTCGTCAATTGGGATCCGTTTCTTTATGACTGAAATTGAAAATGTTCATCATACGTCGGTCTGTCTCTTTTCTATTTCATTATGTTTGTATTGTATCCTGATGCTGTGTGGACTTTGCTTCCCCGCCGACGGACCTCTGGTAGCTTGTACATGTTGCTGCGTTTGAGCCTGGGGAGTAACTGATGAAATCTATCAATTTGGGTTATTTCCAACATCTTTGTTCTTTGTTTCTTTCATATTTCTTTCTAATTTTTTTTTCCATTATTCTCTTCATTTATTCTAATTCTTGCTTTGTCTTCTTTTTCACCTCTTTTATTCTCTATTCCTTTCTTTCGCTATCTATCCCTCCAAGGAGAAGTGAATTCTTGGAGAATTTTTTTCTGTAAGGTTCACTTGGCTGTGCCTGGATAGTTTTGAGGGTTGTGGAGTAGCGGCTGAAACTCAAATCCTATCCAGGTTCCTCCTGATGACTCCATCTTTCCTCTTTACTTCTTCGGGTTCCTTCTTGGTCTTCCGTTTCATTGTTATGACAAAAATCTAAAATTTTCATTATACGTCGGTCTGCCTCGTTTGTTTTGACGAAAATTTAAAAATTTCATCATATGTCGGTCTGCCTCGTTTGTTATGACGAAAATTGAAAATGTTCATCATATGGCAGTCGGTCTCATTTGTTTGTTTCTATGTTTGTCTGCGAGTGCGATAACTCAATAATGCTTTCAGCCATCTTCGTTAAACTTTACCAGAGGATTCCAAAGGACAAAAGTGAGGCTGTCAATGTTTTTTGACTCTGTATATGTATATGTATATATATATATATATATGGCCAAAAACTTTACATAGCATGATATTTCAAAAAGTTGTGGAGGAGTTGGAATAAAACTAGGTGGACAAGTTGGTTCAGTGACAAGAACAAGCCGATTAGATTTTGGTTGAGGTCTGAATGCAGATCCGACCCATCAGTGGGATCCAAAACATAAACTGTTCAGCGTGACGGAGGTATGCTTTCTACCGAGTGTCTTTCTAGTATTCTTATGGTTTTCAGGCTTACCTTACTCTTGTGCAAAACATTTTGGAAAGGATGCCTTGCAGCCCTATTTTGAAGCTCTTCGTCATCTCCATATTCATGATTGGTGACTCTAATCTAGAATGGAACATACAATGGAAAAATTGTTATATCTAGAAACATAAAACTGAGCCACCTCAAGCACTGGATTTCCAGTGTATCATAAAGACTGTATATATTTTGGGATAAAAGTACAATTAATTTATTTAACAAATTAAATTGAAAACTTAGAGCATTGGATGTTTCATTCCTAAGGCCGAATGTGCCGCTGATGCAATGCCACTTTATAGGTTTGTGCAGAAATCTGTAATTTGACCAGTGTGCCACCAACAATCGCCCACTCTTTGAGAAAGATACCGTGGTTAACATTCACCATCAACCAAAACTGATGGATATGTTCTTTGCTTAACCACCAAGAATTGACCTAAGCCTTTGATCAACTGCACACCGAGTGATGCAACCCCCTGCCTGCAAAGTTGAATGTAATAAATTTGAACACGAGGAATGCAACACCAAACTAGAGTGGCACTCGGGAGAGCACAGTCTCGCCTCATGCACTCATTCTGAACAAAATACCATCGTTAACTGAACAGTGAACATGCTACCATTATGGGCCACTGCTATTATGGCCCATATACCTGTATCATCCATGCACCTTATGTCACATACATTTCCCTTATCCGTAGCTACATTGATTATTGATTGATTATTAGGATATTTAATGACCACTTTTATGCACATCAGATTAAACTGTGTCACTGAAGGTGAAAATAAAATAAAATAAAAATCAAATCAAATGAGATCACCCATGGCTAGTCAATCAAATGTATGAAGTCTCGCATAACTATGTGAAGCATTTCTGGAGAAGAAGATTTTTTTCATTTTATTTTTCAATCCAATAGACACCAGACCACGTGACCAATGACATCGTAAATTAAATTCTTCACTCACATCGGATCGTAGATCAGATGGATGAAGACTCAGATTTTTCGGATCAGGATTTTGATTAAAATAATTATGGCTGGAAAAAAAAAAAGAATACTCAGGGAGATCATCGATATAAAAGAACAATATTGGACCCAACACAGACCCATGAAGAACACCAGCGTTCGTATTATGGACAGGGGACGACTGCCCCTCATGTACCAGAGATTTGACGATTTGTAGGGAAGTCAGAAATTGTATCAAGCAATTTTCCAGCGATGCCATATGACTTTAGCTTATGGAGGAGGCCCTTGTAAAACTTGATCAAAAACCTTCGAGATGTCGAGAGCAACATCCCTGGCTTCTCCACGATGATCCGCAGCCAGATTCACATGTTCAGTGATAAGGGATAGAACATCACCTGCAGACCTTGAATGGCGAAAGCCATACTGGACATCAGTTAGGAGGTTGTGGGTTTCCAGTTTCGAGATGAACCTACTCCTAAACAAGGCCACGCTCGAAAATTGTAAAACCAAAGGAACCAAATTATCCACAGCATGGATGGACTACAATAAAGCTTTTGACAGTGTTCCACACTCATGGATGATGACATAAATGCAATTGTACAAGATCAACACCAAAATAATCAAACTGATTGAAAAAGCAATGGAACCACATTGATTTACAGCACTCGGAAGAAGAAGAACCAGAGAGTTGGTGTCAAAGCCACCCAATGCTCGCCTGTTTATACATTTATCGTTTTTCAAAGACTAGTCTAATAATATTTTTTATAAAGCATTGCAGTGAAGTCTGATCCAAATAATTTTAAAGCAATATATGTATTTGTATATTGTAATCAGTAAAAAATAGTGTGGTAGATAAAAACATGAGAAAGGAAATAACTTGCACCAAAAACTTTAACATTTTTATGCTCATGCTCACGCTGACACTCACGCCGGGGGTATCGCTATAGCTCTCTGTTCTTCGAACAGGCGAGCTAAAAATCGAAATACCAGGAGTGAAGATACGTCGCGGGATCTTCCAGGGTGATGGCCTTTTGCCCCTCCTATTTTGCCAGGCCATGGACCCACTGAGCAACCTCATTCATGAGCAAGGACATGGATACATCCTCACATCCAATAAGGGAACGTCCAAAAAGACAAAAGAAAGGTGACACATCTACTGTACATGGATGATTTATAAAAATCTGCACTGAACAACGAAAAATTGGCAGAACAACTCAAATTAGTGAAACTACTCCGTCGACATCCAAATGGGATTTGGTCCAGATAAGTGTGCCAAGTGCACATTCATATAAGGTAGGCCAACAAGAACACACAACATCAAAGTCGACATAAGTACAACAACACAGGAGCTAGACAACGAACATTCTTACAAATAACTGGAATAGAAGAGGGCCACCAATATGCCACAAGCAAATGTGCAAAGCAATTACCAGAGAATACCTGCATAAAATGAGGATGATCCTGAAAACATACTTCCCCCCCCCCAACCCAAGAAACAAAACCAAAGCCATAAACCAACAAGACATACTCATGTTCAAATAAAGCTGCAGAATAATAAACTGGCTACAATCTGAAATCAATAAACTAGCTATCAAAAGAAGGAAACTCCTCACTATCCACAAAATGTTCCAAAAAAAAATCAAAAAATCAATGCATCCCAAGAATGTACCTGCTGAGACATGGCGGCGGCAGCCTAATGGAACTCAATCAAGTGCACAGAATGATGACTGTAGGGTTAGCAGAGTACTTGAAAAGTTCAACAGACTACCAAATACAATTTGTACACAAGCATGAACACAAGCCTGAAAAGGTATCTCTCACTCACATTGAAAAAAAAACTTCCAAAAACAGGTGGAAATAGAATGTCATGCACCAAACCGAAACAGCAACAAATACAGCCGCAATGACTGCAAAAAAGACAAAAAATGATACAGGACAAAATACCAACAGATATAGCATGACAACTGGGAGAAAGACAACAGAGCAGGGAAATTTTTTTTTTAAAAAGAGTTGGACAGATTGGGTATCGACAAAGAAGGATCACTGGAATGACTAAGAAGAGTCAGCTCGTTTGGAACGGAGAACAAATCATTATAAATGCCCAAGACCAAGGACACTACAGGAATGGCTTTAAAAAATGGCGGGACTGAGCCAATCGGACAAGTGTAGATTTTCCAAGGTCGAAACAGAAAGCAGGAGTCATCTCTTATTGGGATGTAAAAAACTCATGTAAGAACAGCTTTACACACAAAGGCACAACAAGGTACAGTGCCTGTAGAAAGTGTACATCTCCTTTCAAAATTTTCACCTTTTGTTGCCTTATCACCTGGAATTAAATTACATTAAATCAGATTTTCCCCACCTTTATTTACACATCGGAACCCACAACATCCAAGTGAAAAGCAAATTCTACAAATTTCAAAAAATTCATTAAAAAATACAAACCAACAATATTGTTGTTTATGGGGTAGATGGAGGAATTTCATAGCAAAGATAGGATTGTATAGAGTAGCATGGTCCGTGGATGAGCAGGAGACATTTCGATGCAATTTAAGTAGGGAAAACTGTCAGCTTAAGTTGTTAAGTGTCACCACATGGGGGTGGTGCTGTGTAAATTTGGTGGTGTTTAAGGCTAATTTCTCCCAGTATGTGATTACCCCCTGTGACCTTTTCCTATAATTTTGCATTTACAAAACCGGAAATAAAAGAACGCCGATTTAACAACAACAACAACAACCGGGAGGCCACGCCCCGAGGCTTGGGATTGGTCATGAGTAAAAAGGGCATGATCGAAGAGCAGAGAGTTGGTGTGAGGAGATGGCAGGCACAACACATAGGGCCTCTCTGGCTTCTCCTCAATGCAAAGACAAAATATAGCAGCACGATTCTCGTTCATGCTGTGTGAATTTGCCCGCGTGCTGGAGCAAGATGCTAGCAATTACTGTTCAGCTGAGTCGCGAAGTTGTAAGTTTCTGAGAAGAGGAGAAGATAAGAAGAGCACGCCTCGTGGCCTTATCTCGGGGTCTCAGACATCGTCACGTCATATGGTCAAGGAGAAAAGCGGCAACCATTGGTGGCGAGCAGAACTGTTATGAGAGAGGAGCAGGGTCAGCACATTCATTTGTGAGAAAAAACTGTCCGAAGGTTTGTGGGTCTTTAACGGAGGGGGACCACCCGTGTGAATTAACGCATATATGTTTCCCGTGGAGAGAGCGGCTTGGAGCCATTTTCAGGTGTGGTTTCCCCAAACAGGATGAGCGGTTCGATCACAAAGCTCATAAAAAATCATCTCTGGACACCCAGCTAAAGGCCCTGTCACACCTTGACGTTTTAGCCAGCGTATGGCAAGGTATCAAAATGTAGTAAAACGCTGGCGTACGCTGAACTATTGATGGGTTTTTTTCCAGTTTTGGACGTATTCATAACGAGTTGGACGTATGCATAACATATTAGTAACGTACACAGAACGTTTCGATAACATATAGATAACTTATATCAACGAATGCTGAGCGTGTTGTCAGCGTTCACAACCTATGCCCAACGATAGTCTAACTTATGCATAGCGCGGCAGCGTATGGCCGACGATCACGTGGCGTAGCCTATTAAAAGGCTGCGGCTCGACGATTCAAATCATAACCGCACTAGACATCGAAGTGTCAAGCCGCTGTCACACCTTGACGTTTTAGCCAGCGTATGCCGACGTATGAAAAATTTGCCGAATACGCTGGCACACGTCGAATACGTTATGGGTAAGTTTTGTATACGTTAAGAGCATGCTGAAGCACGCTGGCATACGTCGTAGTACGCCGAGTACGTCGACAAATTTTCAGCATGTTGAAAATTTTCGACGTATGCCAGCGTATGACGCAACGTTCTGCATACGCTGGCCATAAGTTGTAGGCACGTTACGCGATCGTTGACACACGTCGACACACGTTACTTGTAAGTTACTCATAAGTCGAAACACGTCGAGGTAATGTTTAGCGGACCCGAAACTATTTTCTAACCTATGAGTAGCGTGCTTTGAACCTATGTGTAACGTATCTCCAACGCATATTTGAAGTATGTAGATGTATTTGACGTCTTCCGGACGACCACAGAACTTACTGAACGTGTTACTAACTTAAGCTACCGTATAATGGCGTATTGGCAGCGTTTAGGGGCATTGGCATATAAAAATGGGGTTCACACAGGAGGAACCCGTCAGTGTTCCAGACTCCATGTTTTTTTTT
>CM068963.1:122022524-122040684 GCA_035128595.1 Eptatretus atami
CTGAGATATGTCCCCCCATATTTTCGCACAGCGATCAAGGTCCACCAGCAACCCCCTTCTGGTAAAACTCCCAAAACAAGAATCGCTGCTCACCTTCACTCTTTACTTCCTCTATTTTCCCACCTTTAGAACAAACTCCCGCACTCTCTTCAATCCCACTCTTCCTTCCAGGTCTTCAAAACAGCTGTTCACCACCACCTCTTATTTTCCCCCATCCCAAACCACAATCTTTTCATCCCCCGCTAATCCACCCCAAACCCACCTCCTTCAAATTCCCTGCTTTCCTTTCTGAAAGTCCCTGTCGTTTAAGGACCTAAAAGTCCCTGTAGTGTCCATCTTATTTTCCCCGTGTACCCCGCCCATCCCTCTCCCTTTCACAGATGTCCTCATGTCTCTGTTCCCCACTATTTTGTGCTTCCCTTTCCCACCCCTCTTCTTGTCTCCTTCTCCTCTTGTTGTATGTGATGTGTGTTAGGTGTATACAAAAAAAATGAAATGAAAATAGAAGCACTAATAGTGTGCGTGTGTGTATGTGTGTTGTTCATAAGTCACAACATTTTTTCTCTGCTAACTCCCCTCCCCCACCCGTGTCTCTGTCTCTGTCTCCACTCCACCCCTGCCTAATGCAGAGCAGCACCCTTCCTCACATTTCCCTCTCTCTCCGGGCGTGTCCGGACGGTGTTTGTCTCGGGATGTGTCCGGGCGGTGTTTATCACTGGATGATGTTTGCCTCCGGACGTGTCTAGACGGAGTTTGTCTCCAGATGGAGCTTGTCTCCGGACTTGTCTGGATGGAGTTTGTCTCCGGACGTCCCTGGATGGAATATGTCTCTGGATGTGTCTGGGCATTGTTTGTCTCCGAACATTTCTGGGTGGTGTTTTTGTCCAGATGGGAGTTTGCTTCCGGATGCGTCCCGGCAATGTTTGTCTCCAGATGTGTCTGGGCGGTTTTTAGGTCCGGATGGTGTTTGTCTCGGGCCATGTCCGGGCGTTGTTTGTCTGCGGATGTGTCCAGTCATAGTTTGTCTCCCGACGTGTCTGGATGGAGTTTGCCTCCAAACGTGTCCGGACGGAGTCTGTCTCCGGACGTGTCTGGGCATTGTTTGTCTCCAGACAGTGTTTCTTTGTCTGTGGATGTGTCTGGGCGATGTTTATGCCCCGGCGTTGTTTGTCTCCGCACGTGCCCAGACGGAGTTTGTTTCCAGACAGTGTTTGTCTCCGGACAATGCCATGAACAAACTTTGGTACATCACAGGAAATGAAGGTTGTGGTAAAGTCTCATCAAAATTGTGTGTGTAGTTTCGGAGAAGAAAGAAAATAATACATATTTTGGGGGGCATTTTTTTTAATGCCATGAACAAACTTTGGTACATCACAGGTGATGAAGGTTGTGGTCGTCTCATCAAAAGTGTGTGTGTAGTTTCGGTGAAAAAAGAAAATACATATTTTGGGGGGCACCCCCGTCCACCCCCTTAAACCACTATTTTTTATTAATGCCATGAACAAACTTTGGTGCGTCACAGGTGATAAAGGTTGTGGTCAAGTCTCATCAAAATTGCCTGTGTAGTTTCGGAGAAGAAAGAAAATACATGTTTTGGGCCACTCCGTCAGCGGTCGTAAGCCACGACTTTTTATTAATGCGATGAACAAACTTTGGTGCGTCACAGGTGATGAAGGTTGTGGTCAAGTCTCATCAAATATGGCCTGTGTAGTTTCGGAGAAGAAAGAAAATAATATTTGGGGGGCACACCCATTAACACATGATTTTATTAATGCATGAACAAACTTGGTGCGTCACAGGTATAGAGGTTGTGGTCAAGTCTCATCAAAAGTGTTGTGTAGTTTCGAGAAGAAGAAAATACATATTTTTGGGGACCCCTCCACCCCCTTAAACCGATTTTTTTTATGCCATGAACAAACTTGGTGCGTCACCAGGTGATGAAGGTTGTGGTCATTCTCACAAAATCTGTTGTAGTTTCAGAAGAGAAAAGAAATACATATTTTTGTGGGGCACCCCATCCACCCCCTTAAACCACGATTTTTTAATCATGAACAAAACTTTGGACATCACGGTGATGAAGGTGTGGTCAAGTCTCATCAAATGCCTGTGTAGTTCAGAGAAGAAAGAATTACATATTGGGGGGCACCCCCATGCCACCCCCTTAAACCACGATTTTTTTAAGTGCCAGCAACAAACTGTTTGGTAAGCAGTCACTAGGTGGAAGTGTGGCAAGGTTATGCAAAATTGTTGTGTATATTCGGGAGAAGAAAGAAAATACATATTTTGGGGGGCACCCCCATCGACCCCCTTAAACCACGATTTTTTTAATGCCATGAACAAACTTTGGTACATCACAGGTGATGAAGGTTGTGGTCAAGTCTCATCAAAATTGCCTGTGTAGTTTCGGAGAAGAAAGAAAATATATATTTTGGGGGTCAAACCTGGGACCCGATTTGATCCCCGATGGGTAGACCCCCTTAGACCCCCTTAGACCCTGAGTTTTTTTCAATGTGTAAGCAAACTTGAGTTTCAACATCCCAAAAATCATTTTCGCCAAGTTTGGTAGCCTGGTGTTGGATTTGCGGTTATGGTGGGAAGCTTCGGATACCAGGGTCTGGAGTTCAAGCCCCTTAACCGTTGAATTAACACCAGGTGGGGTTGACTCGGCCTGTCATCCTTCTGAGGTCGGCGCCATGAGTACCAGCGTACCGGTAGACCGGCAGCCAAGCTCCCATCGGCAAGAACAGAACAGGCAAGTTTGGTTAAAATCCCAGGAGCAGTTTTGGGGAAGTTGTAAGTGTTTACGGACAGACGGCGCCGCCATCCCATCAGATCCCTGAATGGACGTTCCAAGACCAAGAGAGCGAAAGAGTAACACACTGGCATCGAAATTCTCCGCTTTAACTTTACGTCAACCATCACGTGGATGCGCGTCTCACTCGCACGTTCACAAAGGCACGTCTCACGTCCACAAAATTACGTCACATCCTCTCAAAGGTACGTCACGCGTAAATAGATGACGTCACGCGTAACCAAAGACACGTCACACGCCTTGTTGTGATCGCCCGTCCTGTGAGTGACGTAAAGCATATAAAGCTCGCACCTGATTGGCTGAAATGCGCACGAGAAAGACCAACCACAGAGGCCGATATAACCGAGCCACACACTTAAAAGCAAGATGGCTCCTCATATAAATACACGCTCGAGGCTTCGCTTTTTTCCCGTGAAATTCATCATTTTCCCTCTTTTGGGGGTTTTATCCGCGGACGTGCTGCGTCCTGACGGTTGGATCGTTTACGGTTTCGTTTGAACGCGTCTTGCCGATGATCTGACACGGCTGTGCACGGTAATGAAGGGCCGTGCTTTGTGAAAGGTCCGTCCATTGAAGACTCGCCGGGACCTGTGGCCCGTCCCGTCGTTCCCAGTCGGTCCGCTCTCGGCTCGGTGTCCGCCCTGCCGCCGTCCGTCGTGAAGCCGGGTTCCGGTGTCGGCCTCATGGCGCTATCCAGGTGGGACGGACGAGTCGTGTCATTTGTACCGAATCGAGGACGCGGTTCGGGTTTTGTCTTGTGAACCGGTCGCGACGATAATTATTCCGAAGGATGATGCTCTGTTTTGGTAATTTTGGTAGTTAGTTATGGTAGTTTTGGTAGTTGGTTATGGTAGTTTTGGTAGTTTTGTCTCCCGAACTCTGTTCACTCTCTGTCCTGATGGAGGAACGTGTCGCGAAGTCTCCTCTCGGACGAGACACGCTGTCCTGACGTCCCGACACGATACTTGGAGGATACGAGGGAGGACACCGCCAACACTAAATATGTCGTATGATGTTAATGTGGATTTGAACCTCACAAACCGAACCTGTTTAACAAAGCTGTAATTTAATGTTCCTCCTCGATTCCGGGCAATGGAGTAATCATTTGAAGAGGAGAGTGAAGACTACTTTTACCCTCTTCAGGTCAAGCCAGGTATGGGAGCATACCTGGAGCAGCGTGTCCCTGCGTCCACATTCCGCTGTCCTTCCTCTTCCTCTTCCTCTTCATCTTCATCCACATATCCTCTTCCTCTTCCTCTGTCTTAAACACAAAGAGAGCAGTGGAGGAAACTTATCGAGGCTGAAATGGTACGATAATGATGAATGAGACCTGATATATGGTATTATATTATCTTATGAATAGGCCTTGAAGGTAGGAGAGGATGATGGATGATGAGGCCTGAAAGGTAAGAGAGCATGCTGGATGACGAGGCCTGAAAGGTAGGAGAGGATGATGGATGATGAGGCCTGAGAGGTAAGAGAGCATGCTGGATGATGAGGCCTGAAAGGTAGGAGAGGATGCTGGATGATGAGGCCTGAAAGGTAGGAGAGGATGTTGGATGATGAAGCCTGAAAGGTACGAGAGGATGCTGGATGATGAGGCCTTGAAGGTAGGAGAGGATGCTGAATGATGAAGCCTGAAAGGTAGGAGAGGATACTGAATGATGAAGCCTGAAAGGTACGAGAGGATGATGGATGATGAGGCCTTGAAGGTAGGAGAGGATGATGGATGATGAGGCCTGAAAGGTAGGAGAGGATGATGATGATGAGGCCAATGAAAAGGTAAGGAGAGGATGATGGATTGATGAGCCTGAAAGGAAGAGAGGATATGGATGATGAAGCCTGAAGGTTAGGAGAGGATGAGGATGATGAGGCCTTGAAGGTAGGAGAGGATGATGGATGATGAGGCTTGAAGGTAAGTGAAGAGGAATGATGGATGATGAGGCCTGAAAGGTAGGAGAGGATGATGGATGATGAGGCCTGAAAGGTTAGAGAGGATGATGGATGATGAGGCCTGAAAGGTAGGAGAGGATACTGGAATGATGAGGCCTGAAAAGGTAGGAGGGATGATGGATGATGAGTCCTGAAAGGTAGGAGAGCGTGCTTGATGAGGCCTGAAAGCCACTCTGCTGCAACTCTGAGGAGGACTGCACGCAGTCGACGTGGCTCCCTGCGCACGTGCATGAGTCCGTGAGGATGGCTGCACGGCAGCGTGCTCGGTGAGGAGCCTGCACGGCAGCGTGCTCGGTGAGGAGGCCTGCACGGCAGCGTGCTCAGGTGAGGAGGCCTGCACGGCAGCGTGCTCGGTGAGGAGGCCTGAACGGCAGCGTGTCGGCTGAGGAGGCCTGCACGGCAGCGTGCTCGGTGAGGAGGCCTGCACGGCAGTGCCTCGGTGAGGAGGCCTGCACGGCAGCGTGCTCGGTGAGGAGGCCTGCACGGCAGGTGCTCGGTGAGGAGGCCTGCACGGCAGCGTGCTCGGTGAGGAGCCTGCACGCAGCGTGCTCGGGAGGAGGCCTGCCACGGCAGGCATGCTGGAATTCCAATTAAGCTTTGTATATGCAATCTACATTGGGGACACATGATATTTGTTACGGTTTTTTTGGATTTGACCCCTGGCTAATGCCCCAGGGTTTTGGGACTGATGGTCACAGGGGTCAAAATGGGGAAATAAGTTTAACTCAAAAATAATCCAGTCCACACAAGTGCTGAAAAGTGTGGGGCCAATACACCCCTGATGAACTCTAGTAACAACTGGAAACAAGTGGTGCCAGGCACAACAAATCCCGCCCATTTAAGGCATAAAGTTATTTTGGGGATCAAATTTAAATTTGATACATCCTTAACCTGAATGTTGATTATAAGGAATATTTTAGTCTTAGTTGAAGTCAATTAAACAATTTTGACAAAGTTATGAGCGAAAAACTATTTTGACCTGACCTTGACCTTTGACCTAATTGGACCCAAAAGTTAATGGGTCGTCCGAGGTTCATTACCCACCTGTGTATACAATTTGACAGTGTTTGAGCCAGCCGTTTTCCCGTAAAGTTGTATTTTCGTAACCATGTTTTAGTTTTAATGGAACATATGTAATTTTGACCGATGACCATGACCCCCAAAACTTCGGACCCTACGATCTTCACAAATACGCATTTTTCACGAAAGGAATGGGTAGGATTATAAGTGACAAATAGAATCAGGTTCACTATAAGCTTAGTTTGAAGTAAATCAGATCATTTTTGACGAAGTTATGAGCGAAAAACGATTTTGATCTTTTCGTGACCTTGACCTTTGATCCAATTGGACCCAAAAGTTAATGGGGTCGTCCAAGGTTCATTGCCACATGTGGATTAAATTTGATAGTGGTTGCTAAAGCCGTTTTGCCATAAAGTTGCTAACAGACAGACAAACAAACAAACAGACAAATAACAATGGCCAAGGGCCAGGACTTGACAAAATTCATGTGATCATGACTACCATGAAAAACCGTAGATAGCACTTACCATGTTAAATTAAAATACCTGTCACCTCCGTAATCCGTAACGGATGTGACCAATTTTTAATCCAGTCAAAGATACTCTCCTCCTACGTCCGTGTTTCAAATTTGAAAGGAATCCGTTAAGATTTGGGGCAGACATGAATTTTTGAAAATCGGCCCATGCTAAAAGATACGGATTTTCGCGATTTTCAGGAATTTTTCCTGACCTTGACCTTTGACCTTGACATGCCAAAAGTTATAGGGTTCTATTCTGGTGGCCAATAAGTCCATTGGTGAAGTTCCATGACATTCCGACTCGAAATGCGACCTGTAGAGCGAGACGTACACACACACCAACAAACAAACTGAACCGACCAACATACTTGACAAAATCGTAGATTTCGTCAAGTAACAAACTGGACGATTACAATATCCCGCTCCTCCCTCCAGGGGGTGGGATAATAAGTGAGAGATGGTACAACCACATCTCACAGCACTCTCAGTACCAGAGTATAGTTTAGACATCAGATCGATCAGTTTTGGTGGCACCCCACGAAGACCAAGAATCCTCCAGAGGGCATCCCAATTCACTAATCAAACACTTTACAGAGATCAACATAGGCTGCAAGCAGCCCCTGCCAAAACTCTCATCTGCGTTCGGTGGGGCCCAGAAGAGCAAGGACACGGTCAATCGTTGACCTCTTTGGTGTGAAGCCTGACTGCTCTGGCCGCTGGAACTCAAGCAGTTGGTGGCGAACCCTATCAAGAATTATCCGAGCAAAGACCTTGCCCGGCACTGAGAGCAGCGTCACCCCTCATAGTTGTTGCAGTCTTGCCGATCACCCTCCTTTCCAGAGATAGTGGGCAGATAACACAATTTTTGAAAAGGAATCGTGCAAATGATGATACAAGCATCAAATTTGGCACATTTGTTCTCCAGGGGATTCTAATCAAATCTGCCTGATTGGCCATTTGAAAATGCAAATTTTGAAAAATTTGAAAAAAAAAAAAAGTCTAGATCACGAATCAATGTTGATGTTGGCTGACATTGGTGAATGTTTCAGAACATCATCAAAGACGTTCCAAGTCTGCCATGCAGTTTTCTCCCTTTACCGTGGAAGGCAGACACGACGTCACATCCAGTGAATCTGCCTTAAGCCCTGGCCCTGCGACTCTGGTCAATGGTATCCAGTGTCCCTTAAGAGACAAAATTATTCTTCTATTCGCCTTCCGGTGAGTTCCAAGACATCTCCTGGCAACATCAAGGATAGTGGTCTTGAAGGCACTTCACAACTCTTCAAGATCCCCCAAAACACCCAGACCCCCAAATCTCCACTCGGTCTGTTCTGTTCACAAACTCCTCAGCTACCCTCTCATCCTTGAGCATGCCAACATCCAGCCTCGGCTGGGATGGTATCATTCTTCTGGATTTATGCTGCAACTTAAGAGTTGCTACAACAAGCCTGTGGTCAGTATTGAGGAATTGAGCACTCCGGTAGACCCTGCATTTCTGGATCATCCTCCAGGGACCATCAACAAGCACATGGTCAATCTCCTTTGCCACACCCCCAGCGTTGGAATACCATGTCCGGCGATGAGCCTGTGGGTGGTGAAACCATGAACCAGCCACCCTAAGTCCATGACTTCTTGCAAAGTCAAGGAACTTTGTGCTCTTCAGGTTCACAGTTCCAGACCCATGGGGACCAACATATGTCTCATCACCATCCCTATCAGTTCCAGTCGATGCGTTGAAATCCTCGAAGACTAGAAGAGTATCTCGCCTGGGGCACTGATCAACCACAGACTCGAGCGTGGCATAGAATGTGTCCTTCACGGTGAGATCACTCGCCTCAGTCGGAGCATAAACAGAGATCAGGGAAATGACACCCAAGGAGTGACGAATCCTTAGTCTTATAATACACTCGTTGACTGGTGTTACCTCAATTATCATTGGAGTCCGCTTATTGGACACAACTACAGCAACTCATTGGGCATGGTAACCATCAGGTGACCATGCCAATCGTAGGTGAAAGCACCCGCCATGATCTCGCCACAATCCGGTCTCCGAACCTCAGAGAGTGCTGCAATACCGATGTCCAAATGCTTAAGCTCAGATAATAACAGACAGGTGATCATCCTCTCTTAGGGATAGGACATTCCAGGCACCCACCCGAAGGGACCGCCTCAGGTTAACCCAAGGAGACCGCCGTCTGGTGGACGACACCTCAGCACCACTCCGACACACTCTCCCGCAATCTGACCCAGGGATGTTACCCCGTGGTTTCCCTCCTATCATCAAAGATTGGGGGTCCCGAAGGCTTTGCCCCAATCCCGTCATCCGGTGAGCTGCCCTGCGAAGGGAAGCTGCACAGGAGGTACTCCCACGGAGTGGGTTTTCAGATTTAAAAAAAATGCTTTTAGTATGTTTTGCGGAATGAAGGGTTTTTCGGTGGCGGAGTGCAAATCCTGCCACCAACCTCCTAATAAAGAAGTAACCCAACTGCAGGAAGACGTCCGCAGACACAGTTGGGCACTAGATATGGATGGCCGTTGGCTTACAAGGAGCTCCTCCACCCTTTGACAGGTTTTGTTCTTCATCCTGTTGGGTGTCCATATCCACACACCCTCCACACCAAGAAAACCTGGTGGGGGAGACAGTTTAGTCACCGACAACCCGACCATGGAACAGGTTGGTATAGGGTTACATGGTACCTGTAGCAAGTCACACATCTAATCTCACCTGATCTGATGTTGAGATATCCTGCTATATGTAGTTTTTGGTCTCATCTTTTAATTGTGAAGAAGCACTTTAAAAATTCGCATTGTTGGATCTGTTTCCAGATCTTCACCAAAATATCGGTTATTCGTCCTCGTCACACTCCCAACCTGTCCACCAAGTTTCGTCCAAATCCAACCAAACTTTTGGAGATATCTTTCTCACAGACAGCGACAGACAGACAGGTGAAAACAATGCCTGTCCACTTTTGGTGGTGAAGGTAATTGGTCTCACCTTGTAGGGTCACCTGAAGAATGTTTTCCTTTGCAAGTCTTATTAACCCACTGGTGAGACCTGATGTTCAATTGGCAGCAGTTAGTAATTTATTCAGGGTGATGACATTGACTTACTTTTCCTAAAACCTACAGTGTGATATTTAATGTCCAACATCGTAGTAGATGGAACACCTGGCTTAAAGTCTATCTGAGGGAAGGCACATTTTGTGATGCAGCATCGTCTCAAACGCAAATGTACCTATTTATGGTTGCCATGTATTTGAACCCAAACTGGACTGTTTAAAAGTAAGTGTACCATCGAGTCTGACGATTATTTATTTTCTTGTATTATACCTGTGCATTGAGGTGAAGAATGCTTGGGGATCTGGATTGCTCATTTTCAGAATGACCGATGTCCAGAATCATGGTAACAGTATATACGGCAATCTGAGGCGACGTATCAAGTGGTGTTCTTCAATGGCAGCTAGCTATCTCAGGCTACCGTAGTACTACTGTCCTGGTTGTATGTGCCTGAAATGGCAGTGCTTGGAAATAATCTCGAAGCTGGATATCTGACATCTCCAGGAGGATTTGGATGATAGTTGCAAGATGTTGGGCTTCTCAGATGTAAACTGGAGAAATGGCCCAAAGTTTTATCCATGGGAAACATTAGAGCAAGCTGAATACATAGTGGCATCAACAACTAATCAATTTCTTATGCCGTAGTTTTTACTTATAAGAAAATGCTCAGTTTTATTTAAAAAAAAAAAAGTAAGAGATGATTGAAGTAAGAACTAGAAGGGCATTCGGTAGAGCGCATACTTCCACGACGTAATGTCTGATCCACGAGAACATGTCAGGCCCAATACATGTTTGAAATATCATGTTATACAGTACTATGTCGTTTTGGGCCCTTTCTCTCAATGATGAAGAATCCCTTTAAATATTAAATAATCCTCGTATCCAAATCCGGATTCGGATATTCACGAAAATCGAATCAATTCGTCGTGGTCACACACCCAACCTGTCCACCAAGTTTCATCCGAATCCGTCCACAACTTTTTGAGATATCCTACATACAAACAGACAGAAAGGCGTGAAAACATAATCTCTTTCACCATCAGTTGCGGACGTAAAAAGATGCCGATAGTGGTATCGATAGAACGAATCAATTTCTTATATCGCAGTTTTAATTTAAAAGCAAGTACTCTGTTTTATATAACAAAAGGAAGAGATGGTAAGAGTAATAAAATGTATCTGTAAAAGGATGCTATTTTCTGAGGGATTGAAACGCAGTAATTGATGAGCAGGAAAAACAATCATACTTGTTCCATTTGATCCTGAAAAATGCCAAAGTGTGACCCCGAACTCATGTTCAGTTTGGTTTATGTATTATATAGTTGAATCTATAAAGATGGAACCTGCAACCGCTTATCCGATTGACCAAATTTTTACCGCAGGTATGACTACTCGTGTGGAATGTTTTAATGATTATGATGTCATAGGTCACGTGGTGTGGCTGCCATGTTGGAAAAAAGAAATACTTTGGACCGCTGCATCTCCAAAACCGCTCCATGGAAAAAAAAATAACACTTGGCACATAGCAAACATAGCAAGTACGCCTCAAGGGGAACGAGTGTGGTGATGATTTTTTTTTTGATGTCATAATTGCATCCATGGAACGCTTTATCCAATCAGTATGAAAATTTTTGGCCAAAGGCCAAAGTTGATGACATCATCGATCACGCAGTTTGACAGCCCTTTTTTAAAAATTGATTTTAACATAAAAAAAACCTTCAAAAACCTCTTCAGAAACTGCTGAACGGTTCAATGCGAAACTTTACAGGTATGATCGATTATAATTATCCATGAGAAACAAAAACTTCTCTACCGATGACGCCACAGGTCACGTGGTTTGGCAGCTATGATTTGTCTGAAGAATAAACATTTTAAAATCTTATTTTCCAGAACGGCTTGACAGATCGAGGGGAAACTTCACTCACATGTTCCCCAATCCTTGGGAATACCAGGGTGTTCATGAATAATTACGAGGTCACATGGTCTGGCAGGCATCTTGGATTGAACAAAAAGTCTTTAAAAACATCTTTCTCTTGAACCGCTTCATCAATTGACATGAAATGTCACAATTATGATCTAGTAGTCATGTGGAATACGTGTTTTAAATTTCAACCTCATCGGACGCATGGTCTGGCGGCCAGAATTATTTAATATTTTGAATCTGGGTTCAGCGATTTAAATCAAAATTGGTACAAGCATGTATAATTATGTAATAATGTGGGCAGAAGCATATCTGACGACGTCGAAGAGTGCCCTTCTCGTTTTAATGTCCATTGTTTTGCTTTTTTGATAAACTTGATATGTAAACAGCTGGGGAAGGCTAGTCGAGTGTGGAACCCTCTGTATACAGGCTGGAGAGGCTGTTTGTTCTGCTGGACACGGGCACCACACCCGTGACGAGGAAAGCTGCTGCCCAGCAGCTGGGGGAAGTGCAGCGACTGCATCCACATGAATTGCACAATTTGCTCGCCAAGGTGGACTCTTGTTGTGGTGACCATAATGTAACTGTATATTTCGCGTCGCTGTTCCTGAAGATTTCACAAGGTGTCACTTGTTCGTTGCAACAGGTGCTGACATATTTACACAGCCAGAGCTGGGATACACGCATAGCAGCGGGACAGGCGATCGAGGCGATTGTGAAACATGTCTGCCAATGGAAACCTCCACCGAAGTCCAAATCAGGTTCCTGTTGTGATTTGGAGAGGGAATCTCATTATACATTTGCCATTGCTTGTAATTTTATTCCAAGCAAGTTGATATATGTAATATCAACTTGGAATACAATACAGTTAACGGTGATGTGCCTTTTTATGTATGAATTGGACCTAATGCAGAAGGTGCTGGTGTTCGAAGTAATGGGCCCCAAGTCATCAGTTATGAAACCATCCAAACATCACCTTACTTTACAGCACATACGACGGATAACGTTGAGTTTTTGAAATGTTTTAAAATTGAAATAGGATCAAACATTGCAGTCAGAATGCACACGTGATCTCGTGTGTTCTATTTTATGGTTCACAGGTGCTGTGTTTGGGTCCTTACCCCTCTGATCGATTCATCATGAATATATCTACCTGTAGTATATATTAAATAATTTACACATGTATGTTGAATTCTCAGAATCTACTATATCATGTGAACTGTGGTGTGCGTTCGTGCGTTTGGCCGTATCACGTTTCTGGCAGCCGCTTCCCGTGCTGCGTTTAAAAAGCTCCGCAAGCACGCAAAGCTCAACATTGAACCGGAAGAAATGCATGATTAATAGCAAACGAGATGCATTTTAAATGTCTATACACAACATGGGATCACAGTTTGTTTATTATTAACTGCATTGAGATGCGGCCTGGGCTGACAGGATGGTTTCCTGATACGCACACTTGCCTCCAAGCTGTCTCTCCTGGGCTTGTTTGTCATACCAGTGTTTCACACGCAGGATGATTCATCAGTGTGTGTGCCGTTCCTCGGATGGATGTTAAGTTGGACGGCCCATCTACCGATGTTAGTTGGTGGGCATTAAAGATCCCCACTGTGCCCTTTGCTAAGAGCAGTCGAGCTATCGTCGGCACCGTGGCCAAATTCCTGCCCAAACTACTGCTGGGAAAGCAATGGCAAACCACCCAGTATAACCCTTTCTCAGGAAGCTGCTTCGGCATCTGTCTCTCTGTCTCTCTGTCTCTCTGTCTCTCCACCAACGCGAGTACACCAATTCCCAGAAGGGAGCGTGGTAGAAAAGTTTATGGACATCAATATGTAATATTGTTGCAGGGCCGGGTATCTGCGACGAGCACGACCGCTAGATGGAGCAGTAGAGTCGGCTCCACCGATCACCCGGAATTTATAGGTCGTCACCCCGGATAACTCCGGAGCCGACGGGTCCCTTATCGGACCGAAGTTCGCCAATAGGTCGACCACGTGGGGTAGGGTCGATTGCCAATTTCAATTTACCTAAATACCCACGTCGTCCAAACTACCTGGGAATATTCACCCTCGACGGCGCTCGTATGGAACGAGCCGCTAGCGTGCTCGAACCGTGTGCGACCCGACGCAGACGGTCACCGAGCTTCCGTCGGTCCAAATGTCCCTTTACAGCGGCAACAACGGCCTGGCTAATTCTCCAACACGCATCATGCTAAGCCAATGGAAGGAAACAGCAACGAACTGATACATTGAACACATGGGTTTATTTATAATGGGGTGCGGGGGGGGCACGCAAGAAGCAGAGTTATCCGAATATAGAGATGCACGTATGTACAGCAAGGCACTTAACAATTTATTACTTACTAGACTGGCCCCACACACACACACACACACACACACACACACACACACACACACACACACACACACACAACGAAACGGTGGCCACAGCCTTTTTGAGGCCTCCAGCTCGGATGGAAAGCGAGCTGAAGACCAGAGCCTGCCTCGGACCTGTCCACCTCGTGTGGTCTTCGAGCTGATTCGAACCGGGCACCAGCGAGAGGCGAGCCAATCCAGACACGGCGAGCCGCGATCACCCTCCTCAGCTCCCTCGGCGCTCGTCCTGGCAACCAAACCTCTCCTGTGCACCCCTTGCGGTTCTGTTGCGGCGGATCTCCCAATCTCGAGCTCTCGTTCGCCGACAGAGACACGGCGGCAACGCTTGCGGCTCTGGTGGGGATGGTGTCTCTCAAGCTCGAGCTCTGCTCTTCTTGTTCGCTGACAGAGATACGGCGTGCAACCCCTGCGGTTCTTGTGGGGATGGTGTCTCTCAAGCTCTCTTGGAGGCTGAATCGCACCCTTATTCACCCTGTCTCTGGGGGGGGGGGGGGGGGCCTCGCCCTCCTCGCTTTCCCTCACTGGACGGTTTGGCACGCAGAATCCCTCGTCCGCCTGTCATGGCCAAAACGAGCGGCAAGTCCGTCGATTGGCCGGGGCGTGGTGACGTCATGCGGACCGCCTCTTCACCGTCGTGGGTCTGATTGGCTGAGCGGCGGCCACCCACTCCAGTCGCTGATTGGTCGAGGCCGCCGGAGGCTCCTCCTTGAACTCCGCCCACCATGGCATCGACCAGAGCGAGGTGAAGGTGAGGGTGATGCTGGCGTTGTTGTAGTTGATGTTTGGTGGTTGTAAAAATGAAAGAAAACCCTGACTATCAAAGTAACTCACAGCGCATGTACATTTATTCACCTCTTAGACTAGGGAAAGGGAGCTATCTATCCGCATTCACTTATCAAAATAACTGAGCTATAGGACCTGAATGTTGTGTGCTCATGGCTTCCAGATTCGCAACAATATGTCCCATGTATTGTTTAACAGGTGAAACCAACGTATGACACGAAATGGACGGATATTTAATTAGCCACTTATAAATCCCCACTGTCTACCTTTCACACACCAATACTATTTAAAAGCATCCCTTAACAATGATTTTAAAAGAACCACTCAATGCTTTTAAAGCTCCCCAAAGTTACATGCACATAATAGGTTTCAATGCGGTTTTGAATTAACTCATGACTTTCAAGTTAGTAAATTATCTCATGTACCCAGTTCTTGATAAAACTCCAGCAGGATATGAATTTATGTCAAATTTGGTTGTGGACATGTTTTGAAGCAACCTAGTGGACTAAAGGCGAGTCGTGGACTTTGATTCTCCGAGACACCACTTGAGTGCGCACATGTTGAAGTCTGACCGGCCGGTCACGTTGCAAGTCCCCAGAGGGTGATCTTGGTATCACTGAAGAAAGCAGATGGAACCGAGTCCACTATTCACCTTTAAGGACAACACTGCAGATCGACAGTGCTGAAGAGCGAGAAGGGGAACACAGGCCCTTTGCCTTTTCAACATGACCAGAAAGGAAATGCCTGCTTGGATGTTGTCTCCAAGACACCAGCAAAGGCAATAAGCTCATTGAGAACCCAACGTGCCAGCAGATAAGATCGATCAGCATCCGCAGAGGTGCAGCTGGTTCTTGAGTCAGGGGTTTGGAGTTGCAGCACCAGTTGTGGTTAGCATGCAACACTTAGTACCCCCTTCACTGTTTGAGCCTGGTTCTAAAAATGAAATTCAGCTTGGACGTGTCACGCACCCAACTGATGCTTCTCAATTGCGTCCTCCTAAATTGCATGGCTCTTTGCCTGTCTTTTTATTGTGTCTCACACAAGGTCACTTGGAGGCCTGGCATTGAGGTGTCTGCATGCCTTGTCTCTGTAGATCACGTGTTCCAGATCATAATAACTCTTTCCTCCCCCCCCCCCCCCCCCCCCCGAGTCTGTCCTCTTTCTTGGGGGAGTATAGTTGTCACGATGACTCGGACACATGAGCCTAAACACAGCTTTGTATCGAGTTATTTGTCCAGCCACTTGGATATAACCCCCCCACGTACTTTCTTTTTTAGCACTAACCTTGACATTCCATTACTTCTACACTCTTTAGTGCCCAGCCTGGCAGCTTACAGCTGCACAAGTGCCTTTACCACAGTAACCCGACACTTATTTAATTTCATTTACCTCACCACATTTCAAACTTGACAACATTTCCCATTATGCGGTATATATTATTGATCTTTAACTATATATATATCAAAACATGTGGAGTGTGTTGAGCACTCTCCCAATCTCCATTGGACAAAGTCCGACACCAAAGCATCACCTTCAATCCAGAGGCCTCAGCCCGGCGACTCTGTCAAACAGACAAAGATTACATGATCAACATGAGTTAAACATCACACTGAGCACCCTATCCGGATTTCGGGCTTGTTGCCCTCATCAGGGCGGCATACTGATAAATATGTAACCAATGATGACCACATTCATCGTTTAAATATCAGACTCACTTCCTGAGTTATGGTGAGCATCTCACATGGTAAAACCGCATAATCTGCAAAGAACAACCGTCCGTCCGACGGAAATCCGATGCAAAGGTCTCACCAGACCAACCAATATACTTACGAATCTTCGATTTAGCAAGTAACAAACAAACAGACCGGTGTGAAAATATAACCTTCGTTCACCTTCAGTGGCGGAGGTACTAATACTGATGTCAAATATTATTTTGCCCTCTTTTGAGACAAATTGAACCTTCGCCACCTGATGTTGCACCACACGATTTTGCGGTGGGCAGTACAAGTGGATCAGAACTCTGAGTCTGAGTCAAACCAAGAGTGCAACACAACCTTTTGTTGTTGTTTCGTATGCAGCTCGTGACTGCTGGTTGCATCATTATCTGGAAGCACGGCTGTGCCGCGAATGCAGTGCCCCTGTTGCCAGTAAGGTGATGCTCATTTTGCCGACCTCTGAGGGATGACAGGCTGAGTCAACCCACGAGGTTTTATTTAACGGCATGACGGGGGCTCAAACTCAAGACCCTCGGATTTTAAGCCAGCCACTTTAACCATTAAGCCAACACCAGGCTTATTAACCTTTTTAAAGTCCATTTAAATTGATGAATTAACTTAAACCTTTTCCGTCACTGGGGGTGAATACTTTTCTTAGTGAGATATATAATCTGAATCTGTAGAATGAGAAAGTAAGTTGCCCTAATGGTGACTCCGTCGCCTTCTCCCTCCTGTCACGTTCCTCTTCCGTGAGCCTCGCCTATTGCCTGTTTGTTCTGTGAGCCATACGTGAGGAAGTTAGTGCAGAAGAGATGCTGTGAGGAGATGGAGTAAACTCTCTTGTCGAACACGTATCGTAAGATGTTTATTTTATTCATTAGTTTCTCACTGCAGTGTGCACACCCTGTGTTCATTTGTTTGTGCGGTTGTGTGCAGAGAGCCTTTCAGTGACCCCTGCTTCAGAGAGGGACTATGAGGATCATTTGACATTCAGCAGGTTTGACATCTTTCAGTTGCTACAACGTGGAACTTCTCTCGTGGGCTCGACAGGCTCCGAGTTTGATGTCAATGAAGACAAAGGTGAGTGTGCAGCTCCATGCAGTTAATGAAAAGATAATGTATGGTTCTCAACATAAAAAACTCCATATATGTTCATGCCGTCAACTAAAATTTGGTTATGATTAAGAGCATATACACCATCCGACAGCAACTGCACCGTCGAGGTTATTGTGGATGAACTGAAGCTACAAATGATGGCTTATGAGCGTGAATATGAAGTGTTCGTTCAAGTCGTTGCTTGGAATGTTTGAACGGTAGAATTGCATCACCTTGTGGGACGAGTCGTGGTTTACTTTTGCATCTGCAGGAAAAATCTGGGATTGTTGAAGCCTGGAAGCACCATTTGTAAATGAAATTTACAAATGTACTGAATATGACTGTTAGTCCAATGGTGAGAGGTGAAATGGGGGGACACAGCAGGGTAGAGACACAAAATACACAAAATACAGGGTTGGAGGAAAAAAGGGCAAACTTGATAGATGAGGGTGGTGGGAGACTTGAAAATGAAAAGAGAAAAAAGAGGGGTTCTCCTGCTCGGCCAGCTTCTGACGTCACGCCCATCAATCATGCCTCCGGGGCGTGACTTCGCTGGTTGTCAACCTTTGAAGGTGGGGCTTTCTGCCCGTTGGTTGTGGTTTCAGGGAAGCGTTCCCCACCTTTATTGCCGATCTTGAAACATAAAACATAAGGAAAAATCACGGGGGGGGGGGGCAATCACATACTGGGGAACTTATTCTTACTCTCTAGGCTAATTAACACCGCACCACACTCGTGTGGTGACACGTAACACTTAAACTCACAGGTTCCTTACTTACATCGAGATGCCTTCTGCATGTCCACGCACCAAGCAACTCTACACAATGCTGTATTCCCTATTGGATTCTTCCATGTACCCCCACAAACATGTGTATATACAGTGGGGAGAACAAGTAT
>CM068963.1:122041737-122044237 GCA_035128595.1 Eptatretus atami
CGGTTTTGGAGTTGCGCACACCAGTTGTGGTTAGCATGCAACACTTAGTACCCCCTTCACTGTTTGAGCCTGGTTCTAAAAATGAAATTCAGCTTGGACGTGTCACGCACCCAACTGATGCTTCTCAATTGCGTCCTCACTAAATTGCATGGCTCTTTGCCTGTCTTTTTATTGTGTCTCACACAAGGTCACTTGGAGGCCTGGCATTGAGGTGTCTGCATGCCTTGTCTCTGTAGATCACGTGTTCCAGATCATAATAACTCTTTTCCTCCCCCCCCCCCGAGTCTGTCCTCTTTCTTGGGGAGTATAGTTGTCACGATGACTCGGACACATGAGCCTAAACACAGCTTTGTATCGAGTTATTTGTCCAGCCACTTGGATATAACCCCCCACTACTTTCTTTTTTAGCACTAACCTTGACATTCCATTACTTCTACACTCTTTAGTGCCCAGCCTGGCAGCTTACAGCTGCACAAGTGCCTTTACCACAGTACACCGACACTTATTTAATTTCATTTACCTCACCACATTCAAACTTGACACATTTCCCATTATGCGGTATATATTATTGATCTTTAACTAATATATATCAAAACATGTGGAGTGTGTTGAGCACATCTCCCAATCTCCATTGGACAAATCCGACACCAAAGCATCACCTTCAATCCAGAGGCCTCAGCCGGCGACTCTGTCAAACAGACAAAGATTACATGATCAACATGAGTTAAACATCACACTGAGCACCCTATCCGGATTTCGGGCTTGTTGCCCTCATCAGGGCGGCATACTGATAAATATGTAACAATGATGACCACATTCATCTCGTTAAATATCAGACTCACTTCCTGAGTTATGGTGAGCATCTCACATGGTAAAACCGCATAATCTGCAAAGACAACCGTCCGTCCGACGGAAATCCGATGCAAAGGTTCACCAGACCAACCAATATACTTACGAATCTTCGATTTAGCAGTAACAAACAAACAGACCGGTGTGTGAAAATATAACTTCGTTCACCTTCAGTGGCGGAGGTACTAATACTGATGTCAAATATTATTTTGCCCTCTTTTGAGACAAATTGAACCTTCGCCACCTGATGTTGCACCACACGATTTGCGGTGGGCAGTACAAGTGGATCAGAACTCTGAGTCTGAGTCAAACCAAGAGTGCAACACAACCTTTTGTTGTTGTTTCGTATGCAGCTCGTGACTGCTGGTTGCATCATTATCTGGAAGCACGGCTGTGCCGCGAATGCAGTGCCCCTGTTGCCAGTAAGGTGATGCTCATTTTGCCGACCTCTGAGGGATGACAGGCTGAGTCAACCCACGAGGTTTTATTTAACGGATGACGGGGGCTCAAACTCAAGACCCTCGGATTTTAAGCCAGCCACTTAACCATTAAGCCAACACCAGGCTTATTAACCTTTTTAAAGTCCATTTAATTGATGAATTAACTTAAACCTTTTCCGTCACTGGGGGTGAATACTTTTCTTAGTGAGATATATAATCTGAATCTGTAATGAGAAAGTAAGTTGCCCTAATGGTGACTCGTCGCCTCTCCCTCCTGTCACGTTCCTCTTCCGTGAGCCTCGCCTATTGCCTGTTTGTTCTGTGAGCCATACGTGAGGAAGTTAGTGCAGAAGAGATGCTGTGAGGAGATGGAGTAAACTCTCTTGTCGAACACTATCGTAATGATGTTATTTTATTCATTAGTTTCTCACTGCAGTGTGCACACCCTGTGTTCATTTGTTTGTGCGGTTGTGTGCAGAGAGCCTTTCAGTGACCCCTGCTTCAGAGAGGGACTATGAGGATCATTTGACATTCAGCAGGTTTGACATCTTTCAGTTGCTACAACGTGGAACTTCTCTCTGGGCTCGACAGGCTCCGAGTTTGATGTCAATGAAGACAAAGGTGAGTGTGCAGCTCCATGCAGTTAATGAAAAGATAATGTATGGTTCTCAACATAAAAAACTCCATATATGTTCATGCCGTCAACTAAAATTTGGTTATGATTAAGAGCATATACACCATCCGACAGCAACTGCACCGTCGAGGTTATTGTGGATGAACTGAAGCTACAAATGATGGCTTATGAGCGTGAATATGAAGTGTTCGTTCAAGTCGTTGCTTGGAATGTTTGAACGGTAGAATTGCATCACCTTGTGGGACGAGTCGTGGTTTACTTTTGCATCTTCAGGAAAAATCTGGATTGTTGAAGCCTGGAAGCACCATTTGTAAATGAAATTTACAAATGTACTGAATATGACTGTTAGTCCAATGGTGAGAGGTGAAATGGGGGACACAGCAGGGTAGAGACACAAAATACACAAAATACAGGGTTGGAGGAAAAAAGGGCAAACTTGATAGATGAGGGTGGTGGGAGACTTGAAAATGAAAAGAGAAAAAAAGAGGGTTCTCCTGCTCGGCCAGCTTCTGACGTCACGCCCATCAATCATGCCTCCGGGGCGTGACTCGCTGGTTGTCAACCTTTGAAGGTGGGG
>CM068963.1:122049237-122056258 GCA_035128595.1 Eptatretus atami
ATTGGTTTTCTGCTCACCACTAATTCTTCAAATACGTTTTTTTTTTGGTGTTGGGTTTTGTATCAGTCGGTGTTTTTCTTTTGTACATCACCAGCGAGGCCGCAGATGGTGAGCCAGAGGAGAAACGGTTAAAGACGTGCAACCTAATGGTGGAGCAGCCAGAGAATGAGGATAACGCTCCTGTGGAGATTTTGCCTGAGCGATCCACTCTCTTTGAGGAAGTGAGGCTTTTGATGCCATTTGTGGCTGCTTTCAGTTGGCTTTGTGTAAGAAACTGTTGGAACCATTTTCAACAGAGAGCTTTTTGTTTAAAGTATATGCACAGGTGTTGGTGACCCTAAAGTTTGGAATAGTTTTCCTCTTACAGGGAAAAAGAAATATTATTTCATTTCTGTTCTCTTGTTCTTCTGTGACTACATGTTAAAGAATTGAAGTTATTGGTTAACAAAGGAACACAACTCACAAGCCATAGAGATCTCTTCACTTCATGTTGCCTCATAGCCCATCCATGAACCAGCCACCCTCAGTCCATAACTTCTTGCAAATCAAGGAACTTGGTGCTATTCTGGTTCACAGTTCCAGACCCATGGTGACCAACATGTCTCATAACCATCCCTATCAGTTCCAGTCGATGCATTGAAATCCCGCAGCACTAGAAGAGTATCTCGCCTGGGGCACTGATCAACCACGGACTCGAGCGTGGCATAGAATGCGTCCTTCATGGTGAGATCACTCGCCTCAGTCGGAGTATATACAGAGACAAGGGAAATGACACCCAAGGAGTGATGAATCCTAAGCCTCATAATATGCTCGTTGACTGGTGTTGCCTCAATTATCATTGCAGTCTTTGACATAAAGGGCTGGAACTCTTTCGAAGTTGCCATTGGCCTCTTGGTGGCCTCTCTGATCAGTCTCCTCCTTGCTTGGTCATCCAGTTTGGAGGAGCGGCCTGATCTCGGCTGGGTCTTGGGGGTACCACTTCTTGATTGTCTTGAACTGTGCTCCAAGGGATATTGAAGGCCTTTGAAATATTTCTATACCCATCCCCTGATCTGTGCCTTTCCACAAGTTTATCACGGAAGCCTTTTGAAAGCTCCTTGATGCTCATGGTTGGGTCTTTGCTGTGAAATTCACTACCCAGCAGAGGAAACCGACAGGAACAGCTGATTTTATTCTGAAATAATCAGAATCACGACAATTTAACACAGGTGGAGGACAATTAACCTGGTGTGTGATTTTGTAGGTGATGGGTTACACCTGAACTAATTTACAATTGTTATTATAAGGGGGGTGGAACTAACTTATCCAACCAAGATATTGTAGTTTTGTAGTTTACATTAATTTTCTGAAATTTGTCGAATTTGTTTTTCACTGGGAAGTTGTGCATTACGATGTGTAAATGAAGCTGAAAAAAGTCTGATTTAATGTAATTTAATTCCAGGCGATAAGTCAACAAAAGGTGAAAAATTTGAAAAGGGGGTGTAGACTTTCTATAGGTGCTGTATATAATGTATTGTGCATATATAATATAATGCATTCACCATGTTGTTTCTATCGCTTGGATTCCAATTGCACTTTATACCAGAAGCCTGAAGCAGGAGGCCTATTCCGTTACATAGGCCCGTGATGTGATCGCCTCCAACCTTTTGGTATTTCATGATCATTTTAACACTCATTCGTCGTTTTACACTGAAGGGAAAAGTTATAGGGAGGGCTATGCAACTGTGAATATGACCACTCCGAATAAGTTTTTTCCTTCACTTCAGACCGACATGACGGTCAAACGATGCCTTTAATGAGCAGAAGAAATGTTACACACAAACGTATGGCCAAACCAGTGTATAATTATATACATAGATGTAGAGGGTTGTGTCAAATTCAAAATCATCATATTTCTTAACGGCAAAGATATCGTGGCATATCTCTTAATAGAAATAATAATAAAGAAGTGTGTAATATATATTATATATATATATGCTGTATAAATATCCAGTGAAAACTTTGGACACACCTACGCATTCAAGGGTTTTTCTTTATTTTTTACTATTTTCTACATTGTGGAATAATAGTAAAGACATCAAAACTATGAAATAACGCATGGAATTAGGTCGTAACCAAAAAAGTGTTAAACAAATTGAAATATATTTTATATTTTAGATTCTTCAAAGTAGCCACCCATTGCCTTGATGACAGCTTTGCACACTCTTGGCATTCTCTCTACCAGCTTCAAGAGTTGTCACCTGGAATGCTTTTCCAACAGTCTTGAAGGAGTTCACGCATATGCTGAGCACTTGTGGCTGCCTTTCCTTCACTCTGCGGTCCAACTCATCCCAAACCATCCCAATTGGGTTTAGGTTGGGTGATTGTGAAGGCTAGGTCATCTGATGCAGCACTCCATCACTCTCCTTCTTGGTCAAATAGCCCTTACACAGCCTGGAAGTGTGGTTTTTTGGGTCATTGTCCTGTTAAAAAACAAATGATGGTCCCACTAAGCGCAAACCAGATGGGATGGCGTATCGCTGCAGATTGTTGTGGTAGCCATGCTGGTTAAGTGTGCCTTGAATTCTAAATAAATCGCCGACAGTGTCATCAGCAAAGCACCCACACACAATCACACCTCCTTCTCCATGCTTCATGGTGGGAACCACATGTAGAGATCATCCGTTCACTTCTCTGTGTCTCACAAAGACACGGCGGTTGGAACCAAAAATCTCAATATAGACTCATCAGACCAAAGGACAGATTTCCACGGTCTAATGTCCATTGCTCGTGTTTCTTGGCTCAAGCAAGTCTCTTCTTCTTATTGGTCTCCTTCAGTAGTGATTTCTTTGCAGCAATTAGACCATGAAGGTCAGATTCACAGTCTCTTCTGAGCAGTTGATATTGAGATGTGTCTGTCACTTGAATTCTGTGAAGCATTTACTTGGGCTACAATCTGAGGTGCAGTTAATTGGCAATTTTTGAGGCTGGTAAGTTCTATAAACTTATCCTCTGTAGTAGAGGTAACTCAGGGTCTTCCTTTCCTGTGGGGGTCCTTTTTTTCATCATAGCACTTGATGGTTTTTGCAACTGCACTTGAAGAAACTTTCAAAGTTCTTGAAATTTTTCTGATTGACTGACCTTCATGTCTTAAAGTAATGATGGACTGTCGTTTCTCTTGTTTAGTTGAGCTGTTCTTGCCATAATATGGACTACTACAGTACAGACAAAATAATGGTCTTTTACCAACCCTACCATGTCACAACACAACTGATGGACTCGTACATATTAGAAGGAAATAAATTCCACAAATTAACTTTTAACAAGGCACACCTGTTAATGGAAAACCATTCCAGGTGACTACTCATGAAGCTGGTTGAGAGAATGCCAAGAGTGTGCAAAATTGTCATCAAGGAAAAGGGTGGCTACTTTGAAGAATCTAAAATCTAAAATATATTTTTATTTGTTTAACACTTTTTTGGTTACTACATAATTCCATGTCTTATTTCATAGTTTTGATGTCTTCACTATTATTCCACAATTTAGAAAAAGGTAAAAATAATGAAAAACCCTTGAATGAGTAGGTGTGTCCAAACTTTGACTGGTACTGTATATATGTATATAATATGTATGCCCCGGTTAGAATAGGTGTACCATATCCCTGTGTCGTAAGAGGCGACCAGGGTTGCGTCAGGAAGGGCATCCGGCGTAAAACCTGTGCCAAATCATTATGCGGATCATAACGGATGATCCGCTGTGGCGACCCCTAACTGGAGCAGCCGGAAGAAGAAATATATATATAATCATTGGTGTGCCCCCAGAATCCGAATTTAATTTGTTCCAAGAGGCTGTTCGGATTTCAAAAAGTTGGGATTCCAAAACTATTTTCCCAATAAGAAATAATGGAAAGTGAATTAATCCGTTGCTGGACCCCAAGAAAACCCACTTTCAAGACACTTTCAACTGAAATTACCCATGTTTAAGGTAAAATAAGATGAGTAAATGACCTTTTCTGGGTCATGAATCTCATTCCAAACCTGGGGGATGAGCAGGAGCGTTGTCGCTTCTTCTATCAGGTCTGGATGCAGCTCCGGCCTATCAGTGGCCATTGGGATCCAAAACGTAAACTGTTCAGCCTGGTGGAGGTATGTAATTACCATGAAGCACCAAATGCTGTTTTATATCCCAGTACACTCTGTGGAGACACAAACGTGCCGTTTTCACCGCACAGTTCCACGGGAGAGAATCAAGAGGTGAAGCGATTGGGTGACGCAGCATGACGTCACTACCATGCTCGCGAAAAAAACGTTGAGTTCGTTAAAGCCGATTCATCAGAGGGTTCATTGAATGAGTTCGCTTCTCGACGGGTTTTCGCGCTTTTATCGCTTCTTTATTTTTCAAAATCCTACACATGGTCGATTTCGGCAGCTCGACATGGCAGCGAGATCAGACACACGCGTACCGCTCTCATGCTTAGCGATAAGTTCTTTCTTCAACTCAATTGTCGTTCTCACGGTCTTCCTCTTATTCCTATTTGCTTCACTGCTCTTCTTGGTGCCATGGTGAATGCACAAGGGTGATAATTGAAAAAAAAAATGCACAAATCAAGGTGAAAACACGAGGTAAAGTAGCGATTGACACACGAGAGATGCTTTCACGAGTACTTCCACCGACGAACTGAATGAACAAAGCGCGAAGATGCGCGTCGAACAGGTGGGGAGACACAGTGAACAAACATGAACGCCACGTTGTGTTCGGTTTTCGAAAATGTGTTCAGTTTTTAGGGCAAAATTTTCTCGAAAATTGTTCGGATTCCAATTTGTTAAACAATGGGGCGTTCGGATTCTGGGGGCACCACGGTATATATATACTGTATATATATATTGTTGCTGTTCTCGGAACCGCATGCATACAACAGATAGGTGCCCAATGTTCATTATTATACGTGTAGTAAGTCCCTTCCTTTTGTTTAGCGGGACAACAAGGGAGTGCGTTGTGATGATCGATTAGCTAGGTTACTTCAATCATTTAATCCCCACTCTTCTTCTTTTCTGATTATTCCTGAGGTAAATCAGCCACATGCGCCTTGGAGGCCAGTGCGTGCGTCACCGCGGTGGGGAAACTGCAGCACGTGTGGCGCCGCGGTGGGAAACTGCAGCGAGTCATGTGGTGTGCTAGTTGGTGCTGGACTGTCGGCTCGAGGTTCCGATGGTCTGGGAGAATTGCCGATTGCATTAGAAAGGCATGCAAATAAATACCTCTTAAGAGGCTGCACGAATGGTGTTTTACACGGCCAGCACGACGCACACGCTGCACGAACACGTACAGAGGCCAATAAAGCCGACTCCACGCCATGTTGGGCAGGATACGAGTGTGCGGGTAGAAGCGGCTTGTTCTTTTTCTTAACCTCAATACCCGACGCATGTTGGTGTTCGCCTGACGCACACGCTAGCGGAGTCTTGTGAACACGAGCGCTGGCCACATGCGTAATGGCGGACCCGCACGCACTGTATGGAATGTGCTCGAAAGCAGACACGTACGCCGCTCGTGAAACGTGCATGGATTTATCCATGGTGATGTACCTTCGGTCCTCGCTGGCAGCGGTGGATTCTCCATGGATGGTGAACGTCTTCTCGTCTCTGTGGCCAGCGAGGCTGCGATTGAGCCAGGGAATGTTCAGTGCGGGCCACGTTGGTGCGCGCAGAATGAGCGCGTTGATTGATGCTGGTCGAACGCCCGAGCGGGCATGCAGGACCCTCGACCGGTCGCCCGGGGTTTTTTGCGGATGATTCGCGTGCCAATTTCGGTGTGGGCGATTCATGTCATTTCGTGGGTTCGGAGCGCAATATTGCCGCTGTTTGAGATGGCCTGCCGGAAACGAAGTGAGGCGGTTTACGTCCCAAGCTGGCCGGCCACGTGAGGGTTGGGGCCAATCGGAGCACCCGATTCGGGTGATGACGTTTGGATTCGGCATGGCCCCTCCCCCCGAGCTGCGGGCCCTTTTAAGGTCGGGGCAGTCCCTCTTGCCCAGACTGTCTGTGTTTCCTGCTCCTCGACTCCGCCTCCTTGTCTCCGCCCACACCACGTGACCCCACCTGCCTACCTGATCCCGCACACTGCTCCACCCTCGCCCTCTGGACTCCGCCCTTCTCCATCAAGCTCCTCCTTCACGAGCTCGTCTCCACACGTGCGGCTTGGGCCAGAGGCAACGCGCCCACTGTCGGGTACCGCACCCCGGTGCATCCCTCCCTGAAATGTATTGGTGGCACGTCGTGCTATCGGGCACACAGGTACCGAGATCATAGCCTCAACCCCCCCCCCCCCCCCCGGTTGCAAAACTCCTCTACATCGGGTGTGTGTGTGTGTGTGTGTGTGTGTGTGTGTGTGTGTGTGTGTGTGTGTGTGTGTGTGTGTGTGTGTGCGTGCGTGCGTGCTGGCGCCTGTCTGCTGAGGTAAGACTAGAAGATTGTTATCATTGTTATTGTTATTATTTCCGTGTTAAGTCTGCTCTGTGTCCCCTTTTGTAAGTTCCTGTTTATTGTCGCACCACACTCTTCTTTCTATCCTGCATAACACACTCCAATAAATCTTCACTGTGCCACATATTTTTCCTCGCCTGCTTGTAAATAAATTATTATTATTAGGAATGTTCCCTGCACGTTTTTGTCTTTTCTTCATTTATCCAGCATGGTCCGAATCCAAGTTTAGCCGAGACTTTATTCCAACGATCCGTTCCTTTTAGCCGGTACGTCCTTGCGCAGTGTTGCTCGGCTGCATCCGATCCGGTCCGGTAGAGTGATCTTGCACGGACAAGGCCTACCGAGGGCGTGTTTCCCGGTAATTAAACCACGTGATGAATTGGGTAACCCAATTAACCCATAGCTGGAGGACCCGAGGTCACGTGGTTGAGTTATTGGCGTCCACGGTCGGTTAAGCGACCACCACGTCACGGAATTATCCGTGTGCAACGGCCTACAATTCCGGGGAATCGACATAGCTTCCCCCACCTAGTGTTCTTCTCACCCGACCCGGCCCGCAACTA
>CM068963.1:122056872-122085306 GCA_035128595.1 Eptatretus atami
AGCATCTCCTGAACAGACAACGCCAAGCCGATTTGCATAATCGGATCACAGGACAGCTTCCCCAAACCAACTCGTGACGTCGGACATGGGGTTTCCAGCGAGGCGTTCGAGGGTGAGAGGTCGGAGGTGAAGAGTGGGCGGAGCCCCAGCCTCGGGTGAGAGTTTGAAGGCGGGCGCCCAGCCTTATAAAAAGGGTGGAGTCGAGTCGCAGAAGTCAGTCGAGTGTGGTGGCGAAGAAGTCAGTAGGGGAGCAGTGGCGAGCACCGGTCGGAGGAGGGTGGAGTGAGCATCGGAGAAGTCAGAGAGCGCCAGACGAGTCGGAGGTCGTCGGAGAACAGCTGGAAGAGAGCGCGCGCCAGAGGTCCTGCCAGCTGCGGTGGAGTCGAGCAAGCTGCGTCGTGGTCCGGCGAACGGCCCTGAGACGGTCGAGCGACGTCGCTGAGGTAGTGAACGGTCCCAAAGAGCATCAACTAAAAGAGCAAAGACCCGTTCACTCCTCCGAATGCGTCGCCGGCCAGGCCCGACCGACCAGGCCGCGGTGAAGGCCGGACGACCGAGGGAACCGAGCAAGCCGCTCGCCAAGCTGCTCAAGCCGCCCGGCCGCTCAAGCGACTGGCGCGTTGTGACACGAGGGCCAAGCAAGAGACACCAGGGTCACCGACCCGAAGACCTTTGAGCCGTCACAAGGGCGGTCAGGTAACCTGCCCGGCCTCTTGTGAGCCTTCGGTCATCCAGGTCCGAGTTGGAATAAAGGCTCACGAGCCCGTTTCTTTTCTGGGGTTTGTATGAAAGTGTTCTGTGGCGCCTTGTCTTCTTAAGTAGAATTGTTGGTTAAGTGCGTGCCTGTACATAATAAATAGACATCGGCTGTAGGCTTTGCTTGTGTCATGTCCCCTTCCCCCATTGATTGCATATTTGAAATAAATGCCCCCATTGTTTGAATGTGAATCTGCTCGTTGCGTCATTTCCTCCATTGACTTCCACGGCGCGCTCCGGAAATTAGCAGGCTATTAAAGCCAAATAAAAGTGGTCATTTGGTCCGACGGAACTTGGCGATTAAAACCGCTCGGCATCGCACACGGAACGAGCGTGCTAAGCGGCTCGTTTCGAACGAGTTCCGTCGAGGTATAAATTCTCGGTACTTCTGTCTGCGCGGATAATTAGGATATCGAGATTCGGCGATTAACCCTGTACCGCGTGGACAGAATATTGACAGTTTATGGTGCATTAAGGCACCCGTAGCAGGTTTCGGAGTTGTCCGGAAGCTACGACTGAATTCCGGTTTTCGGCGGACGCGCGACTGCGGTTGGGCCTCAAGCGGCCGTGCGTGGCTGCCGAACCGGGGAATTCGTAACAATAGATATATATATATATATATGTACCGGGTGTAGTGGCGTTCGCCTGTAATCCGGCTACTCGGAGGCTTGGGTTGGAGGATCGCTTGAGGACGGGAGCTCTGCGCTGGGCCGCGCTATAGAGGGTGTAGGGCAGCCGGAATCATGGCGAAACCAATCCTTATCCCTGTGTCGTAAGAGGCGACCAGGGTTGCGTCAGGAAGGGCATCCGGCGTAAAACCTGTGCCAAATCAGTATGCGGATCATAACGGATGATCCGCTGTGGCGACCCTAACGGAGCAGCCGAAAGAAGAAGAACAACATATATTATATATATATATATATATATATATATATATAATATATATATATTATATATAGTTGCGGGCCGGGGGTCGGGTGAGAAGAACACTAGGTGGGGGAAGCTATGTCGATTCCCCGGAATTGTAGGCCGTTGCACACGGATAATTCCGTGACGTGGTGGTCGCTTAACCGACCGTGGACGCCAATAACTCAACCACGTGACCTCGGGTCCTCCAGCTATGGGTTAATTGGTTACCCAATTCACACGGTGTTTAATTACCGGGGAAACACGCCCTCGGTAGGCCTTGTCCGTGCAAGATCACTCTACCGGACCGGATCGGATGCAGCGCGAGCAACACTGCCAAGGACGTACCGGCTAAAAGGAACGGATCGTTGGGAATAAAGTCTCGGCTAAACTTGGATTCGGACCATGCTGGATAAATGGAAGAAAAGACAAAAACGTGCAGGGAACATTCCTAATAATAATAATTTATTTACAAGCAGGCGAGGAAAAATATGTGGCACAGTGAAGATTTATTGGAGTGTGTTATGCAGGGATAGAAAGAAGAGTGTGGTGCGACAATAAACAGGCAACTTACAAAAGGGGACACAGAGCAGACTTAACACGGAAATAATAACAATAACAATGATAACAATCTTCTAGTCTTACCTCAGCAGACAGGCGCCAGCACGCACGCACGCACACACCACACACACACACACACACACACACACACACACACACCACACACACACACACACACACCCCGATGTAGAGGGAGTTTTGCAACCGGGGGGGGGGGGGGGTGAGGCTATGATCTCGGTACCTGGTGCCCGATAGCACGACGTGCCACCAATACATTTCAGGGGGGATGCACCGGGGTGCGGTACCCGACAGTGGGCGCGTTGCCTCTGGCCCAAGCCGCACGTGTGGAGACAGCTCGTGAAGGAGGAGCTTGAGTGGAGAAGGGGCGGAGTCCAGAGGGCGAGGGTGGAGCAGTGTGCGGATCAGGTAGGCAGGTGGGGTCGACGTGGTGTGGGCGGAGACAAGGAGGCGGAGTCGAGGAGCAGGAAACACAGACAGTCTGGGCAAGAGGGACTGCCCGACCTTAAAAGGGCCCGCAGCTCGGGGGAGGGGCCATGCCGAATCCAAACGTCATCACCCGAATCGGGTGCTCCGATTGGCCCAACCCCTCACGTGGCCGCCAGCTTGGGACGTAAACCGCCTCACTTCGTTTCCGGCAGGGCCATCTCAAACAGCGGCAATATTGCGCTCCGAACCCACGAAATGACATGAATCGCCCACACCGAAATTGGCACGCGAATCATCCCGCAAAAACCCCCGGGCGACCGGTCGAGGGTCCTGCATGCCCGCTCGGCGTTCGACCAGCATCAATCAACGCGCTCATTCTGCGCGCACCAACGTGGCCCGCACTGAACATTCCCTGGCTCAATCGCAGCCTCGCTGGCCACAGAGACGAGAAGACGTTCACCATCCATGGAGAATCCACCGCTGCCAGCGAGGACCGAAGGACATCACCATGGATAAATCCATGCACGTTTCACGAGCGGGTACGTGTCTGCTTTCGAGCACATTCCATACAGTGCGTGCGGTTCCGCCATTACGCATGTGGCCAGCGCTCGTGTTCACAAGACTCCGCTAGCGTGTGCGTCAGGCGAACACCAACATGCGTCGGGTATTGAGGTAAGAAAAAGAACAAGCCGCTTCTACCCGCACACTCGTATCCTGCCCAACATGGCGTGGAGTCGGCTTTATTGGCCTCTGTACGTGTTCGTGCAGCGTGTGCGTCGTGCTGGCCGTGTAAAACACCATTCGTGCAGCCTCTTAAGAGGTATTTATTTGCATGCCTTTCTAATGCAATCGGCAATTCTCCCAGACCATCGGAACCTCGAGCCGACAGTCCAGCACCAACTAGCACACCACATGACTCGCTGCAGTTTCCCCACCGCGGCGCCACACGTGCTGCAGTTTCCCACCGCGGTGACGCACGCACTGGCCTCAAGGCGCATGTGGCTGATTTACCTCAGAATAATCAGAAAAGAAGAAGAGTGGGGATTAAATGATTGAAGTAACCCTAGCTAATCGATCATCACAACGCACTCCTTGTTGTCCCGCTAAACAAAAGGAGGGTTGGGGTTGTTTTGTGTTGTAGGAGATGCTGGGTTGCGAAGATGGCGTTGTTTGTCGAGAAGATGGTGGTTGGTGTTGTTTAAAATAAAAGATAGAAAAGAATAATGACTACCTCAAAGATTCACAGCCCGGCACACGAACAATGCCCTTAACACATCGATTGGGGATTCCTAACCTGAAACGCAATTATCGAAATAACTGATCTTCGGGGAACCTGAATGATGTTCTGTGAATTTCCACAACCGCAACAATATATATAATTATATATAATACTTCCACTTCTTGTGGTGGCGTGATTTCATGCTTTCAACTGGCTATGATCAACGGTGCATCGCCACTGCTACCGAGTATGGGGGTGCCACTGATGCAATGCCCTAATTACCAGTTCACTGGTACTCATTTCACCGACCTCAGAAGGATGACAGGCTGAGTCAACCCCACCTGATGTTAATTCAGCAGCCGATGGGGCTTGAACTCAGGACCCTAACCACTAAGCCAACACCAGGCTGTGTGTGTCTGTGTGTCTGTGTGTCTGTATATGTGTACAACCTAACCCCAACCAAGAACCATGCTATATAAATATCGATATACAGCATGATATGACGCGGCATGTGAGAGGGTACAGTATCAGGGTGAAGATGCTGCTGATGCGGCTATGTATGATTCCGATTGAAGCTGTGTTCTATGGTGATCAATAAAGCTTCCATCTCCTAAGCTGTGATCTAACGTCGTATTATTACTGTGTGCAAGACTGCTTCAGTAGCGCTGAACTTCCGGATTGTTTTTTTATTCTTAAAAACGTTCTTTAAAATCCTTATTTGTTATTATTTTTAATTGAAGCACCGGATATACTTGAACACTGACTGTGGTATTGTGTTCTATGAACTCTCTAGTTATAATGGTGTTCCATTTTGTTCTTGCCTTGCAGTCCAATGCCTGGCCCTTTGAAAGCTTTTGTGAAGAACTTTGCAACGACTTGTTCAGCCCATCCTGGGAGGTAAGCTCTTTCCCATTAAGGTGCCTTACTGGGCATTATATTGCCCAGATATTCTCTGTTACATTTGCAGCTTTCTGTCAGATTCATATTGTTGTAGCCACGCGGGGTCATTCCAGTTCCCTGCAACAGCGACCGACCGACATAGTGGCTGACCGAGTTGAAGATCCCCTTGTCGGATCACGTGTCCACTGACACAATACTGTGCTGGTGGGATCTCTGAGTTTGCCGAGCATTATGCTAATTGGTGATGCATGCTTCATCTCTAATTAACAAAATCGGACGGCTGCCTCTATCATTCCCAAAACGATGACGCACAGCAGTCTGTGTGTGCAGCATTCATTCCTGTCCCAATTAATCCTCAACTGACCTTCCTTATCGCAAGAGTGACAAATTCACCCTAAAAGCAGGTATATTTAATCTGGATGGAAGGGAGGCTTTTTCCCGCATAAAATAGTGCCGACGGTCTGTCATATGCTTAAAAACAGCATAAAGACAGATTTACAAAGGGTAGAACATAAAACAAGGGCTTGCAGTGATCGAGATTTTTAGATGTGGCGAATTACTTGCGCCCATTTTGGAAAACACTGCATGCAGCATCTAACTCAAGATGTTCAAATGTTATACATGTCGATGCCGGTAGGTTTTCCCCTGTTGCTGGCCATAAACCAATCCATCATCGTAGTTGAGTGTCAATATGGATTGCTGTGTTATTATTATGTAAACCATTGCTTCCACAAATACGCGTGTAGATGTGGATTGTTTTACGATTGCACAAATCCTCGAAATCTATATGTGTATCTATATAATCATATTGTTGCAGTCGCCTGATTCAGACCAGTCTCCGCATCCCAATCCTGACGACAATGTTACTGTCACTGCCAGGTGGACTCAAGTTCAAATCTTCCACCCTCATGATCACCAACTTAGCAACGGACCATCGAAAGACTACATGCCGTCTGCCGGGAAAGCGAAAGATAACTTCGGTTTTTGGTGTACAGAAAGCTCGAACGAGGATCTGTCACTGTGATAGGTTCCCTGTTTATCAGGATATGGTGGGCCAAGAGAAACCCAATGAACCGTATCGATTTGAAAACCCGCTATCGGGTTAATGGCATCAGTTTTCCTGCGGTCGTGAGTTTTAACCACACCAGGGTTATCTCCCAATGTCGAACTGTGTACCGAGCTACACAGTCAATTGAATAGGTTTTTCTTTAACATGACAGGGAAGGTGGGTCAAGAGAGAGCACGCATTTACAGACAATACAGTACAGTCGGACCCCGCTATTTGCGGGGGATACATTCCTGGGAAATGCCCCGAATAGCTAATCCGCGAATAGCGGGGCATTGTTTCAATGGAAAAATGGGGGGAAATGATAGGTTTCCGGTGTTTCATGATTCATGATGGAAAATCAAAAATCCCATGAACAACTGTGAAAAACCGCGAATATGCACGCAAAAAATAAAAACCTGTGAATACACAAGCAAACAAACAAAAACCGTGAGAAAAACATGAAGACTTGAAAAAAATAGCAAATCTGTGAAGTACAGGGCTGCGAAAGTCAAAGCAGGGTCACATTTTATAAACCGCGAATACGTAGGGTCTGCGAATAGCGAATCCGTGAATAGCGGGGTGTGACAGTCTTCATAATCGGGCAATTATAATTATTCCCCCGTACTCACAAAACCACGTTTGCTTCACCGTGTAACTTGACCACTCACACCACAGGTATTAATACAGAGATAGCGGACACAACAGAAAGATAGAAGAAAAAAACTTTTCCGATGAGATGCTTGTGTGGGACCGGTTCCTCCGGTCTTGGCCAGCACTCCATCTGTCTGGTCTCGTCTCCCGCCCTTCTCTGGTACACCAGCCGAGCAGTGAGGGCAGCTCTGTGATGTTACTTCTCATCTGTGAGTGAGCGTCGGGTTGTACGTGAATGTCGGGGAGAGACCGGGACCCAGAGCCAGCTTCCATGAGAAGACACGCAGAGAGAAAGGGAGCTGTGCAGGTGGGGAGAGAGGTTGGGGGAGAGGGGCAGGTGGAGAGGTATTTACGCTTTTGTGGCGTCTTCCTTTTTCTTCCCTTCGTGCGCTCATTGGCTCACCTTGCGGCCTTCATGATGCTTCTCGTCTTGTCTAGCAGGTTCTGGCTAATACCAGTTTTTTCTCACAGCTTCTGATCACCTCTCGCTGCTGCTGGTTTCCTGCAGGCGGGATAACATGAGGTGGTCCCTTCAGGTGGGTGCCTGGAAAGTTTTATCCCAAAGAGAGGATGACCACCTGTCTCATCATCTGAGCTCAAGCATTTGGACATCGGTATTGCAGCACTCTGAGGTTCGGAGACCTGATTGCGGTGAGATCATGGTGGGTGGTTACACCCAGTATTGGTCTGGTCGCTCTGATGGTTACCATGCACAAAGAGTTGCTGTAGCTGTGTCCAATAAGCTGACTCCAATGATAATTGAGGAAACACCGGTCAACGAGTGTATTATGAGACAAAGGATTTGTCACTCCTTGGGTGTCATTTCCCTGGTCTCTGTTTATGCTCCGACTGAGTCGAGTGATCTCACCTTGAAGGACGTATTCTACGCCACGCTCGAGTCTGTGGTTGATCAGTCTACTCTTCTGCAGTGTTGTTACCAGGCGAGTGTTGATCAGTGTATCAGGCGAGATACTCTTCTAGATTTCAATGCATCGACTGGAACTGATAGGTCCACATGAGACATGTGTTGGTCCCCATGGGTCTGGAACAGTGAACCAGAATAGCACGAAGTTCCTTGATTTGCAAGAAGTCAAGGACTTAGTGTGGCTGGTTCATGGTTTCAGTGCCCACAAGCTCATCGCTGGACTTGGTATTCCAACGCTGGTGGTGTGGCAAAGGAGATTGACAATGTGCTCGTTGATGGTCGCTGGAGGATGATCCAGAACTGCAGGGTCTACCGGAGTGCTCAGTTCCTCAATACTGACCACAGGCTTGTTGCAGCTTAAATCCAGGAGAATGGTACCATCCCAGCCTAAGCTGGATGTTGGCATGCTCAAGGATGAGAGGGTAGCTGAGGAGTTTGCGAACAGGCTGTGTGGGGATTTGGGGGGTCTCGGTGCTCTGGGGGATTCCGGAGAGTTATGGAGTGTCTTCAGGACCACCGTCCTTGATGTTTCCGGTAGATGTCTTGGAACTCAACGAAGGGTGAAGAAGAATTTTGTGTCTCAAGGGACACTGGATACCATTGACCAGAGTCGCAGGGCCAGTGTTAATGGCAGAGCTGAGCCGTTCAGGGAGCTGAGGCGTAAAACTGTATGTGCACCAAGGGTGGACAAAGAGGCCTATGTGTGAGGGTGGTAGAGCATCACCTGTGGTCAAGTGATTATCGTCCTGCTTACAGGGGAATTCGCGCATTGCGTTCATCCAAGCCCGTCCCTCAGTGTACTGCAGTCAGAGCAGAGGGTGGTGGGCTCTTGACAGAGGAGTCTGAAGTGAAGGCCCGCTGGGCCGGTTACTTTGAGCGGTTGTACCAGGCTGATCCACCAGCTGTCGAGTTGGATGTCAGGGGTGTTACTATACCGATTGCCGACCCTCCAATAAACTGTGGTCCACCTTCATTTGTGGAAACAAAGGCTGCGGTGAACCGGTTGAAATTGGGTAAATCGCCTGGGATCTGTGGCATCCATGCTGAACTTCTCAAGGCTGGTGGAAATGCTGTAGTCGTGTCATTGCATGCAGTTCTGTGCTCTGCCTGGAACACAGGCATCATCCCAACTGACACGAAGAGGGGCCTTGTTGTCCCTCTTTGGAAAGGGAAGGGTGACCGCTAAGACTGCAACAACTACCGAGGGGTGACGCTGCTCTCGGTGCCGGGCAAGGTCTTTGCTCGCGATTAATTCTTGATAGGGTTCCCCACCATCTGCTTGAGCACCAGCGTCCAGAGCAGTCAGGCTTTACACCAAAGAGGTCAACGATTGACCGTATCCTTTCTCGCTCCTCACCACACGCAGACGAGATTTCGCAGGTGCTGCTTGCAGCCTTTGTTGATCTCTGTAAAGCGTTTGATTCAGTGAATCGGGATGCCCTCTGGAGGATTCTTGGTCTTCGTGGTGCCACCAAAACTGATCGATCTGATGTCTGAACTATACTCTGGTACTGAGAGTGCTGTGATATGTGGTGGTACCATCTCTGACTTATTTCCAGTTGTTGCTGGAGTTCGTCAGGGGTGTGTACTCGCCCCCACACTTTTCAGCACTTGTATGGACTGGTTTCTCGGGAGGATGTTGGAGAGATCAAGCTGCGGTGTATCGTTTGAGAATATCAAGATCTCTGACCTTGATTTTGCAGATGATGCAGTCATCTTTGCCGAGACTGGATATCCTTTTGGGGGCCCTCGAGATGCTGAATGAGGAGTCTGAGCTGGTATAAACTAAGATCCAGGCTTTCAAATGACATCGTGGATGCTGATATCCTGTCTGTACCTGTTTTTGGCAAGGATATTGAGGTCATGCAGAGATTCACTTACCTTGGCAATGAATATCATGTCTCTGCTGGCTGTGAGCCAGAGGTCCACAGACTGTCTGGGTTGGGCCTGGGGAGTCATGGATTCACTGGATCATGGGGTCTGGCGCTGTCGGTACCTATGTGGGAGGACCAAAGTCCGAGTCTTCAGGTCCTCGGTGCTTCCAGTCTTGCTTTATGGATGTGAGTTTTGGACTCTGACCAGGGATCTGAGATGAAGACTTAATTCCTTTGGTACCAGGTCTCTTCGGACTTGGCTATCGCTGGTCGGACTTTGTGTCCAACGAGCGGTTGCTGAGAGAGAGAGACTCAAATGAGATTTGTTCCCTGCATGGTCTCGTGAGCATCAGCTGCGGCTGTATGGACATGTGGCTCATTTTCCTGATGCTTATCCTGCTCACCAGATTCTCTCAGCGAGGGAGTCTTGTGAGTGGAGGAGGCCAATGGGCTGACCACATGCCTTGTTGTTGCAGCAGATTGATCAACATCTTAAGGAGATGGGGATGGTCCAGTCATCTGCCTGGGGGATGGCCAGACGGAGGCCCTTGAAGTTCCAGCGGAAAGTGGAAGCAGCAACGCGCTGCTCCGGCGCATGCTCCCATACCTGACCTGACCAGTCTGTTTGTTTGTTTGTTTGTTTTGTGTGCAGGATATCTCAAAAAGTTGTGGTGGATCCGGATGAAATTTGGTGGGCAGGTTGGGTGTGTGACAAGGACAAACTGATTAGATTTTGGTGAAGATCCGGATCTGGATCCGCCTAGTCGAATTTTTAATGTGATTCTTCATCATTGAGCGATGTGGCCAAAATGATATATGGCATGATATTTCAAAGATGTATTGAGCCCGATCAGGCATTGTGTGGCAGAGGTATGTGCTCTACAGAGTGTCCTTCCAGTTCATATTGTTACTCGTACTAGTGTCTTGGAAATACACTTTTTATTATTTTTGTCATTTTTGAAATTAATTTTATTGCTCATTACAGATCATAACGCCATGTGATCGCCTTTGAAACTCGCAACACACTCTTCTGATGTTTATTGTCATGACGTTTTCTGCTGACACACACAGCGCAAATGGAAACAAAAAGATGTTTAGTCAACATTTAATCATATTGGTTCATGAGTCAGTAAGTGACCACTATATTGGTTCCAAGTCAGTAAGTGACCACTATTATTGGTTCACGAGTCAGTAAGTGACCACTATATTGGTTCACAAGTCAGTAAGTGACCACTATATTGGTTCACAAAGTCAGTAAGTGACCACTATATTGGTTCACGAGTCAGTAAGTGACCACTATATTCGTTATGGGTGTGGTGTCTGTCTGTCTGTCCCGAGCATAGCTCTGTGGGTTTTGATCCGATCCTGATAAAATTTGGGTGGGAGGTTTATATCATGATCTAGTTGTGATTTCCTGGAATGGGCGTGCTGCGCCCATTATGGGCGGAGCCACGCCCAAAAAACATGTGTTTTTAGGGGTAGCCGATTTCAAGTTCCATCTTCTCCGAGGGGGTTTGTCGAATCTGGCAGGGGTTTCGGTATTTGGTTAGCCTAATGGCACCTGCATAGCCCCACGGAGCCCGATTTTTTTTTTTTTCATTTTCGTCTCAAGGTCAAAAGGTCACGAACTTAGAAAATGTCAAAAAAAAAATCAATAAATTGGGCATCGAGCTCCTTGGGTTTTCAACTGTTTCGAATGAAAGTTGGTATGCAAGTCGTGCTCTTCAAGTACTACAACTTTCATCATTTACGTTTTTCCCGATTCCCGCCAATTTGCCCGTGGCGGCCCCTCGAAGGTCAAAAAATAAAAAAGGCGAACCGTGTACATTGCTCGTGAACCATCGCCGTCTCCAGACTTGTATCATATTTAATTCATTTTCATTCAATAACGGTTTGTCTCTGGGCTAGAGTGTCTATCTAGGCCCACCTTCGAAGACACAAAAAATGATGAGGGGAAAACTGGGCACACCCAATTGGTCAATGCCACGACCAATCGTCGCGTGAATATAGGCAACGTAGCTGGAGCCACACTAGCTCTCTTTATTGTAGTCGATTTTTCACTCGTGTACGAGCTTACCAAAAGTTTTGGGACACACAACTCATAATGGATGCTTGTTTGCATCTTCCACTGATGTTCCATGGAATGCAAGTTTTGACACATTGTACCAGTGTTTGCTTGAAATTCCATGAACTCCCTATTTGAACAGCTCATGGCCGTTTGCATGCCTGTTCTGTACAACAATTGTCAACGTGTCATGGGGTTCTCTTCCCTCTTGAAGTGATTGTGTGCCACATATATTGTCAGGGTCTCAACTGTGTTCTTCCAATCGGCGATGACATTCCTCAGTTCCTTTGGGGATGGCTCGTAAGGTGAAATCTTCTTGATAAACATGCTCGCTATGCCAGCTGATGACCATATTTCATTCAAACTCTCTTTACTCCTTACTTTGTAATGTGATGTTGTGTAAGTGTAATATTTAACTGTTTTCTGATTTAACATTTGTGCCGAGCTTTGAAGCAGGACCATTCATGTTATTTTGTGGAAAGAGTGGTAGGGTGGGTTGGGGAGGGGAGATACCCCTCCTCCATTATTGAGGCTGTTTGTAATATTTGTGGTGAAGCACATTTGACATGTGTGGGTTGTTTGTTTCTTGTGCATATTTACTTTCATCATTTTAAGCTACTATTTGTATTTTCAGATACGACATGGAGCTGGTACTGGATTGCGAGAGATCCTGAAGTTTCATGCTCAGAGTGGAGGGAAGCTGGTTAACAGCACAAGTGAGGAGGAAAGTCTCAGTTGCACTGTTTGAGGAGAAAAAAAATAACCGTGAAATTCTTGAATGGTTTTGTTGTCCTAATGAAGTGTCTATATACAACAAAGATGAAAAAGGGTTAAATTCTCCCTCTCCCAATACTTACTCTGACATTCCCCATACATACCTTTCTCATTACTCTTGTGTTTTCCCAACCTCCTTTCCCGTTTCCCTCCCCGACTGAGCTCTTCTTTACTTTTCCCTGTTTGTGGTTTTGATTTACGATTCACCAACCCTATGGTTATTAAATAATCATACATAGACCGTGGATCATTGATGGCAGGCTTCTTACATTCTTATCTCCTTGTGCTTTCAGATGGAGGAGCAGCATCAGCAATGGCTCGAGGATCTTGCCATCCGTTTGCTTTGTGTCTTTGCTCTTGACAGATTTGGGGATTTTGTGTCTGATGAGGTGAAAGAAATTCTATTCTTTTATTGATTTTTATAATTATGTTCGAACAGGAGCGGTTTTTGTGGTACTGTACAGTAAGTACAGTTTTGTGGGACAGTACCTCTGACATCGTGGGTTTCTACCAATTGCGAGCAACCTGTTGTATTCCACTTTCATTATAGCGGTATTTAATTTTGGCCAATCGTGCTTTTTGAGTTGAGATGAGTTATTGTTTGTGTCTGCATGTATGATTACCTCTCATGACGAGCCTTTCGTTGTTTCTCGCACACCAACTCTTACACACGATTGTAGTAATCCAACCAACAGATGGGACCGAAGCTAAATTTAATAATGAATGGTCATCAAACAGGAAATGACAAATGGAGATCCTGTAACACTCGATATATATTACACACAACAGTTAATAATAGCGCCCAGACGTAAAACGATGGACAAAATTCATTGTGCCAAAAGGCAGAGAAAGCTTCTGACATTGTGTGAAGAAATCGAGTTGTTCGATACTATCGTAGAACGGCCTACGTGTCCCGATTCTTGAATAAGAATGCTCCAGGCAGTTTGACCAACACTTGCAGAGGTTTAAATCACTTTTTATTTACTTTAATCACTTCTTCAGCGTTGGTTAAAAAAAACAAAAAAAATCATGCCCTGTTCACATGACCACCCCTCCGGCCAGACCGGGGAAGCACCCGCTCGCCCTCTACAGCGGAGAGGAAGTCACGCATGGGCGGAGCATAAACATGCATGAGGCAAAAACATGAATATACATTTTACGTTCAAACTTGGGTACATCACACTCCTCGCCTGATTTTTATATAAACCACTGCAGAAATTGATTGAGCAAAGAGAATTACGTGAACCGAGAACTGGGTGGACACCTTGGCTCGAAACATTGTGAAATTGTTATTCAACGTCATCAAAAATGTTGAACATATTTGTTAAAAATGAAATAAACTGAATACGTGGTATATCATCCAGTCACGAAATTTATGGACCAGACTATGGCTAACGGACAGAGTGGAAATGCACATGAGAATTTGAAATTCACAATCAATATAAACAATGAAAGAATTCACTCTTCCCCTGCTGGTATAAGCAGCACGACCTCCGTTACGGGTCTCAGGTAATTACGGGGCTTGCCGTCCTTCATGGTGTGGATTCTTACTTTTCAAACCTGACCGTCTGTGCTGGGCAATGTCTCAATCACACGTCCATCGGGCCAATCGTTCCTGTGCGCAGGGCTCGCAGGGATCGTCGCCCACTTTCAGCAGAGCGATGTCTGACACAAAGGTTGCATTTCTTGACTTTCCACCCTGTACGGGGCTGCAGGGTCGGAAGATATTCCCTGCGCCATCGTGACCAGAAGGCATTCGCCAAATGCTGTACACTTCACCCCTGATGGCCGACGATGTCTGTAGGACGAACAAAATGGCCTGGTGGTGCACTAAGAGGTGTTGTCTTGAACTTCAAATTTGAGAAACGTGTGAAACGTTGTGTTCCCAATGAACGTTCATGCTTGGTAGCTAATACGGTTGTGGAACGAAGCTCCAAATCGTTAACCAACTCTACAGCAGGCAAAGCGGGTTTAATGAGAAGTTCGGCATCCCAGAGAAATCGCAGAAAGTCTCGGTGATCGTCACGCACATAGAAACAATGGACTATTTGCTCTAGGTCGGCCATGATGGCTATGGGTTCCTGTCTGAAGCGTACTAATATCCCGAGGAGACTGTTGACGAGGAAGTAGTACCTTATTTCACTAGACATCATGCTAGGTAGCACTACCGTCATACACCACATTAATATCGTCAGGTTTGCGTGGATGGAATACAGAAAAATGAGGAAGATACCATCGCGGTCGTTTTGCCTCTGTTCCTGGTTCAAGAGGCTCAGCATGTCCTTTGGAAAAGAGTTTAGCCATGAAGTCCCCATACTACAGTTTAAGGGCTGGTTTCTTGTCCAGAATCTTGCAAAGGGACTTTAAGTGGTTTATTGGAAGGGCTCAATGGGAAGTTTTACATCGTCTCTGAAGGGTAACGGAGACACCCAATTGTTATTGTCATTCCTGATGAATCCGTTCTCCATGAGCGTGAGGAAATAGTTGTCTTCTTTGGAACGACCTGGCTTGTCATCATCCTTTGTTCAATGAAAGATGTCACTGCCGACCCCGTTGTCATAGGCTCTGTGGTCGCAGGATCTCCCAAACAGGTGACCTGGAGGTACGTAATGACGTGGCAGGATTACGTCCTTGACGGTGACATGATTAGGACATGGAGAGCAGACTGATGGTCTTCCATTGTCGAGAATAAGCCTGGTGTTGGCTCATTGGTTAGAGTGGCTGGCTTGGGATCTTAGAATCCTGAGTTCCAGGCTGTTGGTCACTGAATTAACACCTGGTGGGGTTGACTCAGCTTGTCATCCTGCTGAGGTCGGTGAAATGAGTACCAGTGTACTGTTGCAGGGGCACAGCATTAGCGGCACAGTCACACCCCAACAAAATGAGAGTTACTCTGCAGCCAAGTTGCCATACGCAAGAAGAAGGAGATTGTCGAGAATGTGAGTGTGAAAGGCCTCCACTCGCTCAGGGCTATGGACTCCGTCCAGACATACATCACTAATTATCACACATCCAAGGTTCATACACTGTGCCCACGGAGCATTAGGTGGTCCATTCCGAGATTCTCTCACCTTAAGCAGCTGAGGAGCATCTCGTCTAAATAACAGCAAGATGGTCGCGTCTGGGTCAGGTTCGGGAAACATTTCAGCAACAGGACGTATATGTGAGTGGAGCCTTGAGACCTCTCATGTTGTAATCTCAGAGGAATTACAAGGATTACATTGGGTCAGCGCTGGGAGGGGCAGGTGTACAATTTCCTCAAAACATTGGATGACTAGATTCCTGACACCTACCACTGGCTGCCATAGTTCCAAAGCAGGTTTCAAGTTCATTGGGGATTAGATTACTTGGCTCATTGAAGTAGTCAGAGTTCGCTGCGGCCCAGAGACTGATTTTGACTGGTCATCCAACACAGCACAAGTTTTCAGAAAGTTTTGAGGATTACCAACGATGAATACCTTTGCAAGACAGATTTTGGAACAAGACCTTCCAGTGGATCCACTACAACCACAAATGTCCCTACGCCTATGCATCACCGAGGGTCGCTCCTCGCCATGCTTTCGAAGCCCATCCGACACTCTCTCTCAGGTTTGAATAGTCCTTGGTAAATTGCCTCCCTGCAGGTGTGTCAAGGATAGCACAACTGGCATCATGATGTGCTGTCGCCATGAGAACAACCTAATTTTACTCGACACTCCTTGGCTGAATGATTAGTTGGCGGAGCACACCTGGTACATATTTTCTATTGGTTAAGAAGGATGAGTCTGGATTGCAATGTTTTTGCTTTGAATGTTCTGCAAGAGTATGTTTGGTCCTGTGAATAGGGTAGAATTGTTGTGGATTTTCAGAAGGTGGTGTGACTGCTGCAGCCGGTTGTTTGACAATCTGTGGGATCAATTCACACGTGACCTCGGTCTTGCTTACTCTGACCCTTGGACGAGTGTCCCTCGTGAAGGCAGACATTCTGTTCTTCGTAGTGAGTGGAGTTTTCACCTTCGTAGCCAAGGAACGTGATCCGTTATCATATCCCGAGGAAACTATCAGACTGAGGTCAATTTGAATGTTTGCATTGCGCTGAATTAAGTAGAGCATTGAGAATGTCGGAAAGTTGACATTCTTGACATAGAGGGTTTCTATCGTTGAAGGCCTCCATTCTCCAACGATCCATGAGGTCAGGTGGAAGGTTTGCTCTGATTGCTTTGGGGAACAGAGATGTATTCAAAGCTGCAATTCTGGAGAGGGAACCTCTGCAGAAGTTTAACGACACCATCAAGGAAACAAAATTATGCGGTCATGAGGAGAGACTTGAGGCAAAAGTTCCAGCTTGTTTAGCAATGATTGTGTAACTGCTTCATCGCTGCCGAATCTTTCTTGAAGGCGATTCCTGACCTCTTCTAAACCGACATCATGGTTAGAAATGTAGACTTGGTTGAGATGCTCTACGAGTGTTTTGGATTCTGAACCATCAGTCATATGTTGAACCATGAGGTTAAGCTGTTCACCGGATGCTAGCGGTACTCCTCTGATCATGTTCTGGAAGGCCAAACGCCATCTCCTGTTTTCTCAGGCTTATCGTCAAACAAAGAAATCCTGTTTGAAAACAAGTGTCGATGAGATAAATAGTTTACACAGTCTGGCACGGCAGGCATCACTGATGGCATGATGGTTGGCTTGACTTCTCGACCCAATAGTGAATGCCTAGACACTGGTAATGTTGTGCGGGTACAGCATGGGTGTACGTGGGGTTTGATGAGAAATAACCCGATTGGTTGCCGGTTGTAATCCCACTGGACGGCGACATAAGGTCAGTATACACGGGATACCGAGCGTTCATAACTGGAGCCGGGTTTGTAACCCACGAGCTCATAAAGGGAACATAAAAAGTGGGGGTCATTGTGCAGATGTGACACTATCATTGGAAAAGGGTGACCACACGAAGGTTGTGTGTAAGGCATTAGTTTGTGTCTGGTGAGTTGCATACGAGAGATCAGTAGCTGGCATCTTGTTGTACTTGATGACACTTGCCTGTTGGACACCTCCATGGATGCTGGTGCTGCAGCGTTGACGGCTGGTGAAAGGTGTTCTGGCTGAAATAACACTGGTTTGAGCCACGTGGCTGGGTCAGCACATTCCCGGGTATCCGATGGAATATCTTCAGTATCGTCTTCAGATAGAATGCATGGCAGCAAAGATGTGGCATCCCTAGACAGGAGTATTCACACCTTCTCCACATGTGTAGGCAATCCAGCTACCGAGAAGTTGTCAAATTCGGCCCAACACAGAGCGTCAGTAATCCCTCCAAGCGGGCCTGAGCCACAGCAGCGTCTTCCTCCCACTTCAGCTGTTCGAAATATATATTTTTTGTTGTGTAGCTTTCAATTGTTGCTGCATCTGTTGCTGCTTGAGATCGCTCCTTTGCTGTGCAGCCATGAGTCTTTGCTGTTCGAGATCACTCTGTTGCTGTTCGAGTAGCAATCAAGCTTTGTCTGATTTGCATCCCATGGCAGCTCTGACAGAGGCCTTGGCTGCTTCTGCTTTGGCCTTCCACAAGGGGGAAAATGTGGAAGAGTTGGACGAACCAGTGACACACCGTGTGTACAGGAAGTTCAACATGGCAGCTCTCGACGAACCATCGGAACCAGCGACAGACCGTGTGTGAAGCGAGCTTGACATGGCGGCTCTTGACGAACCATCGGAGCCAGCGACAGACCACGTGTGAAGCGAGTTCTACGTGGCGGTTCTTGATGAACCACCAGAGCCAGTGATTGGCTGCATACGAAGTGAGCTTGCCATTGCGATGCTTGTTCCTCCCGGTGGCGAGAGGAGTGTGGTCAGGTTGTTTTACAATCGTGGAACGGCCTATGTGTCCAGGTTCTTGAATAAGAATGCTCCAGGCAGTTTAACCAACATTTGCAGAGGTTTAAATCACTTTTTCTTTATTTAAATCACTCCATCAGTGTCGGCAAAAATCGTTCCCTGTCCACGCATCCACATGTCCCGCCAGACCAGGGAAGCTCCCACTCACCCTCTGCAAAAGAGACAGTGCCGCACATTGGCGGAGCACAAACATGAATATGGATGAGGCAAGAAGTGGGTGGAACAAAAATCTGCATGAAGCAAAACATGAATATACATTTAATATTCAAACTTGGTTACATCACAAATACATCAGCAATAAGTGAAAGTGCGGCATCTGTGGGCTGCCATTGCCAGATTAATGAATCGACTGTTTGTAAACGCGAGTCAAATATCTGTGCAAGTGCCTCTGCTGGCAAAGCTCACTCCAGTCCCATGATCCTCATATTGAACGGATGGATTGAAATGTGCTTAATATTTGGATCGAGGACCAAACAGAAATATTTTTTTTGTTGAGTGGACCGGTGTACAGGAGAAATCATTGTGGATTTTTCCGACGTTTGATGGACAGGAGAACCCATCATGGATTTACCTGGCCTTTGAGTGGACCGATGTGTGGGAGAAACCGTTGTGAATTTACCAACATTTTCACAAGGCACCCGGGACCGAAGGCTCCAGTTCAGGGATTTACGTCAGAGCAGATTTTAACGCTGAAGAGATGGGATTATTTCGGAAGAGAATGCCATCTCGTACCTTCCTGTCCAAGCAGGGAAGATCTGCTCTGAATCAAGGTGGCTAATGATCGTTTTACCCTTCCATGTGGCAACGCAGCAGGTGACTTCGTCGTGTTCCCGATGATCCAACAGCCATGGCAAGTTCTACATCCACATCTTTCTAACCTACATTCCCCCATAGCAACACCATCATCGTCATCCCGAGCTAAGTCTTGTGTTTTCTATTTACGGCAGAGAACAGTATGAAAGTCCGTAATTTGTTTACCCTCACCCACCTTGCTGTTTCCCAATACATTTAAAAGGTAAACCTCATGTGTTTTTGTTTAATTTACACTGTACTTATTGTATTTCAATGTTAACTATATATATATATATATATATAATATATTATATTATATACACACACACACACACACACACACACACTAGCTGGAGTACCCGGCATTGCCTGGGGAAAAAAATAGGAATAAGAAAGGGGTAAATTGTGGTGCTTAATATATATCACATTTAATTTGGACACATTTCACATTTCTTTGTCGTTGTCAGCGTTCGTCATCAGTGCTCATGAGGCTGTCACGGAGGTTGTCGTAGTTATCAGCAAGCAAGTTCTTTTGCTCCCAGCGGATAATGCCCAGTCGCTCTGTCTCGATCTTGCAGTCGACATCGACCAGAAACTGCTGAAGGATTCGTCGCATCTGCAGTATGTGGTTGCCCTTTCTCACTATGATGTGGTCTCTGTAGTACTGCAGCTGTGTAAGTTTTCGTCCATCCTGTCCAGCAGCAGTCCTGGCCACCAGATGGATGCTGTAGCGATCTGTTCCATATGGGAATACTATGGGATACTGGAGTGCATTGTAAGATGCATGCAGCTCACTGATCCTTTTAAGTGCCCCATCAAGAAGTCTGAGGACAATGTCTCTGGGTTCTGTTGGCTCATTGTCCATTTAGGATGGCGACTTCTGGTGCAGACTGGGTGTTGTAGCGGCGTATGTGCTTTCCTTGTGGTCACTTGTTCTCTCTAATGATGATCTGGCGCTTTTCAGAGTTGCCTCCTTCTGCAAGTACATCTCTTGCAGTCTTGAGCGCACAGACCAGATGGTTATTCTCGTGAAACCACTTTGTGAGCATCTCAAGGATGTGTGGTTTGAGGCCGCTGTGGTTCCTGGCAGCCAGCTCCTTGGCGTGTGAGTTCAGGAAGTAGACCTGTAGGAACAGCAAGCTGCCAATGCGGTGGAACACTTGACCTTGGATCCGGAAGCTCGGGTTCCAGCCCTGGACTTCAGCTTCCTTGTGCCCGAAGCTCGTCATCGCAAAGCTGTCATCATACGTCCGAATGTTGTCAAGGAAGTGCTTGCTGAGGGGACCTTCGCCTGAGAGAAGTTCCTTCAGCAAGGGAGGAAGGGCAGGAAAGGGCTCAAGGATGACCTTGCCATCGCTGCAGCACACACCCTTGGTCTCTCCCTTGAACTTGGAAGCAGAGCAGTGGGTGCAGACTTGGTCCATTCAGCCGATGTCTGCATGAGTTGTTGTGTCAGCCGGGTCATATGTGAATGCCACCCTGTTGGCATTATTGTGCTCTTATGCCCGGGCCAGTGTTCGTGCTTCTGCAGTGCGGTGACTCATTGCCTCAAGTCTTGCATCACACTCTTCCTCAGTCTCATTTGCTCGCCGCTGTTGTTGCCGATGAACCTGTTCATTTAGCCTGGCTGAACACTCCTCTTCAGTCTCATTTTGTCGCTGCTGCTGTTGCCGCTGTGCCTGTTCATTTACCCTGGCATCTTCAGTCTCCTGTTGTCTCTTAGTGTGTTTTCGCTTCACTGCAGTTGCCTTGGGACCAATGGAGCTCTTCTTTTTTCAGGGCATCTAAAATCAGAAAGTCAATTTTGATCAGAAACTTTGTAAACGTTCCCTGGTCTGTCCATCCACTGGTCTGTCTTTGTCTTATTTTGATGAGGTTGTGAATAAAAAAAAAGATGACGAAGAGAGCAGAAAAACTGAAACGGCCAAAAAAAAAAAAATAGACGATTTTTTTTCCAGTTTTTAAACATGTGCTGTAGTACCTCTGAGATGTGCTGATTCCGAATATACCTTTGTTTTGCTCTGGGATGCGTAGTTCTCGAGTTATAAGAGGACAAACATGCACTACTACTAAATATATATATATAATTATATATATATATATATATCATCTCGAAATTTTGAATAAGATTGGGGCAGTTGGGATTACACATTTTTAAAGAAAGCACTTCCAACCAAAAGTAGTGTCTGAAGAAGCTGGCGAAACGTTACCCGAGACCAGGTCCGCTCTCGCTTTTTTGCTCAAATTAGCGGAATCGATAGTTTTTTTACTTTTGATTGGAAGCGCCTTCTTCTTGGGAAAAAAAAAAATATAACACACACACACACACACACACACACACACACACACACACACACCCGGACCCCGACATTCGCGAGTTTCGTGTATTCACAGTTGATAATTTGCGGTATGCTCCATTCGCAGGAAATTGCCCCAGTATTCGTGGCAATTTTTTTTTTTAAATGAGCCGTGACCAAGACACAGTTCTAAAACATATCTTCCACGAGCCACGCACAAACCAGATGGATGTAAGTCTATTGTAGCTTCGTGGGATAAACATAGTTTCATGGGACGTCACACCATGTGCACTTTAAACATACGGTACTGTACATACTGTATTGCAGCTTCACAGCATAAACATAGCTTCATGGGATGTCTTACCAGTGTAACACGCCATTCCCCGTGACGCCATCCCCCGTGAGTTACTTTCAGAATGAAAACACGAACAGCATCTATTGATTTATCCAGTAATCACCAGGTCGCCACATATGGACATTTCACAATGGAAACATTCAACACATCTTGGGGTAAATCACCATATTGCTACAAACAGCACCATCTGAGCTGTTACATTTTAAAAACGCTCAGCATAATCGTTCTGCAGATAGGAAAGACATCATGTCCTACGAGTTAAAGAATGAAAATGTTCAGCATATCTATTCGTGTAATTAGCTAGCTAAATACGGACTAATTACACAATGGCATCACTCACCACATCTATTGTATCAGCTGCCGAATACAGCATCACCTGTAAAAATCCCCCACAAATGATGCGCAGCCAACACCCCTCCCGCAGTAACCCACAATGCACGTGTCGAGCTCACCGGGGAGCGTGCCTCCGCAGACCACGACGCAGCCAAAGCATTCCCTGCAGAACTTGCCAGCCTCATCGAGGAGAAGGGGTGCTTGCCGGAGCAGGTCTTTAACGCTGATGAGACCGGCTTGTTTTGGAAAATGATGCCGACCAGAACGTTCATCTCAGTGCGAGAGCAAAGCAGCCGGCTTCCAGGCCGCAAAGGACCGGGTATCCCTTCTCTGCGCAAACGCTGAAGGGGACTTCATGGTAAAGCCCATGATGTTCTACTTTAAGAACAAAAACAAGCAGGCGCTGCCCGTGTACTGGAGGGCGAACAGGAAGGCGTGGGTGATGTCTGAACTTTTTATCGGCTGGTTCCATAACTGTTTCGTTCCTCAGGTCGAGGGGTACCTGGCAGGAAAGAACCTTTCGTTCAAGGTACTCCTGTTGCTTGACAACGCTCCTGGCCACCCCATAGACCTGAACGGTGCATCTTCATCATTTTGCAAAGTTACGTGTGCTGTGTTTGTTTAATAAAAAATTGAAACGGTACATGATGTTTTTCATTTCGCGGTACGGTACGGTATGGTACGGTAAAGAGACTTTAAAATGCATTCTTCAATAAATTGGAAACTGTTCCTGGTGTTGTCTTTTTTAAAAAAAATTATTTTTTATTTGTAAGCATCCTCAATGAAACTGTAATCATGCATTCATGGTCGAAAACATTATAAACTTTAAAAACTTTTCCCTTTCAACCAGGAACTGCCACGAACCGATAACGTTGAAACCCCCTTGTCTCCATTGCAACAATGACAAAACACTCGCAGATTTTATGTGGTAAAACCGCATAATCCACAAAGAACAACCGCCCGTCTCCGTCTATCACCCAGATGATTGCTCCCACTAATGCAAACTGTGTCCAATGGAGATCGGAGTGTAGGAATACTTCCAATGTCGATCGGGGGAGTGCTCATCACACTCCACATGTTTTCGATTTACCCGACGATCACATCACGTGCCTTCTGGTTGAATGGTTTGTATTAGGGGGAGATTTTTATTTGTGTTATTTAATACTGTTTAATTTTGTTTGTGGTAGAATTTTGATGATCTCTGATTTTGAAAGCATTCACAGGTGTAAGTGAGTTGTACTCCATGTTGACATATTCTTCATTAAAGGTTGTGATTGTGAATGTTGCAGAATCGGGTTGTAACATGATGTGTTTGCATAATTTGATCGTGTACCTTTGTGATATATGCTTTGTGTAATTGGGGAGCACCATTTTCACCAGGTTGTTGCCCCAGTTCGTGAGACATGTGCCCAGACGCTGGGTGTGGCGCTGCAGTTCATGGTCATTCGAGCGGTACACTCCACGGTGAGTGTCCTACTGCAACTGCTACACGTTCCTCAGTGGGAGGTGCGCCACGGAGGCCTTCTCGGGCTGAAGTACGCTCTGGCTGTACGACAGGTACGCTCTGGCCCATGCTTGTGGGCACACTTGTATATCTTTAAGGATACATGCACACACATTATATCTTCGTGTCTGCTCAACAGTAGAGACCAATGAGTTCAGATCTGGTCCCCTTGCAAGTTTTTTTTTTTGCACTTTTAAAAGTGGTGATTTGAGTCTCGGGTATGAGTAAGAACAGACCTACACCCATTAGAAATTTTGACGATATCCAAACCTCCATTGATCTATTGCAAATTAATGATGGGTTTTTATTCCTTCAGATTCATGGTGACATTTTTCCAAATGACTTTCAGGGTGATTTATGGAGACGTACTGCACTGAAAGGATCAAAATGTCAAGGAATAACGAAGCCCAACTGATGATCCAGATAATTTAAACAATTAGTTATATTTGTCATGGATTAAATCAGACAACTAATTTTTCTACTTTCGGAATAGAACAAACTTTAAGGCCCAGTCACACCTTGACGTTTTAGCCAGCAATGGCAACGTATCAAAATGTATGTAAAAACGCTGGCTTACGCTGAACTTTTGATGTTTTTTAAAGATTCGGACGTATTCATAACGAGTTGGTCGTAGCATAACGTATTAGTAACGGACACAGAACGTTTCGTTGTCTTATAGATAACTTATACCAACGAATGCTTAGCCTGTTCGGCGTTCACAACCTATGCCCAACGATGGTCTAACTTATGCATAGCGCGCTGCACGTATCGCTGGCTGAAAGGCTGCCGCACAACGATTCAAATCATAACCGCCGGAGAAATGGAAGTGTCAACATCGCAGTCACACACGCTTGGCGATTTGCCATAGCGTATGCCGACCTCTGAAAATGCATCTAAAACGCTGGCGCACGTCGAATACGGTATGGGTAAGTTTGGTATACGTGAATAGAACGCTAAAGTACGCTATCTAACGTGTAGTAAGTGGAGTACGTCTTGTACTTTTAAACGTGTTAAACACTTTACGACGTACTTGCTGTATGCCTCACGTTCCGCATGCGATGGGAATAAGTTGTACGCACGATATGCGATCGTTGGCACCGTCGACAAAAGTTACTTGTAAGTTACTCATAAGTCGAAACACGTCATGTAATGGTTAGCGTCAGTGTTCCAGACTCCCTGTTTTTTTTGTTTTTGGTTTTTTTTCGGTATGAGGTGATGTTGACACTGATTTCTAGTGCGGTTATAATATAATATAATTAATAGGCTGCCGCTCAACGATTTAAATCATAACCGCACTAGAATCGAAGTGTCAACATGACCGTCATACTGAAGAAAAAAAAAAAATAACCATGGAGTCTGGAACACTGACGCTAACCATTACATTGACGTGTTTCGACTTATGAGTACCTTACAAGTAACTTGTGTGGACGTGTGTCAACGATCGCGTAACTGCCTACAACACATTACTCATAGGTTAGAAATAAGTTTCGGGTACGCTAAACATTACCTCGACTGTTTCGCTTATGATTAACTACAAGTAACGTGTGTCGACGTGTGGTAACGATCGCATAACGTGCCTACAACTTATGGCCAGGCGTAGCGGAACTTGTGAGTCATACGCTGGCATAAGTCTAACATATTCAAGCATGCTAAAATTTGAGGAAACCGCAAAGTACAACGATGAAAGCCAGCGTACTACGACGTATGGCAGTGTTTTTCAGCGTGCTCTCAATGTTTCCAAAACTTACCCATACGTATTCGACGTGTGCCAGCGTTTTAGACAAATTTTTCAAAAATCGGCATAAGCTGGCTAAAACGTCAAGGTGTGACTGGGCTTTAGGTTTGCAATGATCACATAATATGGATTCAAGATTCGGTTTATAACAATTAGTACATTGTAATCCTCCATCACTGTTGATTTTTGTGCTTTTGAACGAGCTGTATTTTTATTTTAAATAGGTGTCTAGGTGCATGGAAGAGCAAATTACCCAACTAACTATAGGCCAGCGAATTTGCTTCCATTAGTGACTTTTGAAATGACGTGATGTGCCCCCGATTGTCAAAGTGCAGCACAGAAACCCGAGGAACAAATTCAGTCTGGGTGGCCTGGACATGTTGCATGCCTCTCTGATGAGGATTGTAGAATGAAACGACCAAAAAAAACAAAACTTTTAAAGAAGCCAAAAGTACTTGTAGCAAGAGAGGCTGTGCCTCTGCACAATGAAACAGTTGAAGAACTTCTTGATCAACTCGTCCAAGAGATGATATATTAGTCCTTACTACAAAAACTCCCGACGATGTATATCCGGAAGGGTTCGAGGTTCGTAGATGGGGTGTTCTACCCAAACCTTTGTGCTTTTTTTACACCGATGGAAGGTCATATCTGGGTCTTGTTGATGCACAGGGTGAGTTTAAAATAATGATATTTACTGTTAATCATATTTGGAATTGAGGGATTGGGGTGGGTGGTTTGGGTTGTATGGGCTGTGAGGGCCATTATAAATATGTTATTTGTTTGGTTCTGGACTCCAAGAGAAATTATAATTGATTTTTGCATCCATTGGTGAAAGAAGCGTGTGTGTGTGTGTTGTGTGTGTGTGTGTTATAACCATGGCTGTAGTTAGCTATTTTATTAACAGGAATGGTACGACCGCTTCTCTCATCCACGGATATTTCCTTGAGTCTATTTGCATTCAGGAACGATTGTGGTTACCATTTTTAAATTTCCCTCTTTCATCTAAATGCTCAAAATTATGTTGAAAGAACTATTTGAATGACAGATTTCATGCTAGCAATGGCAATTTAAAACTGCTGGCGATCTGAACCAGTCACAGTGAACGTACGCGTGCATGCGCAAAGGCTTGTTTGGCATTCGTGCATCATTTTGAAAATCCCGTATTACAAGGACAGCATGGAATCCATCATTATTTCTGAAGCGAAGTTATTTCCTCTTTCTAAAAAACCTTGTCTCCACCAGCAATTTGATCCTGTCCAAGCCACAATTTGATGTGCTTCTGCTCATATCTCAGCAATGGTTGGAGGCTCTCCATCTCAAACAAGAGCTAGGACGTCTACCTGGACATATCTCGTGCATGTACACAGTCTGGCGTCCACTCATGCAGTCAACATGTTGCCATCAATGGAACCTCTCCTCCCCCTTCCTCGTAGAGGCTGGAGCTTCCCCAGGCAGTTTTGGGTATATTCATAATTAATGAAGCCTTCTCACCAATTGGCTGGAGAGCTGGCTTGACTCCACCACATTGTGAGGAAGAAAATGCACGGCTCTAATCGGTGATCTTTAAAATAGTTTAACATTTGTTGCAGCAAACCAAGATATCGGCGACATCGCTGTCGTTCACAAAATTGTTGTTCGTTTCACTATGTCTAACTTAACATCGAGTCACACTACTGCATTGCCACTTACATGCAGGTTCACCCTTTCATTTCTACTTCATTTACCACTTATTGCTCACCGAATTACCACGATACACAAAGATAAAAATACATGGTAGTGTGAGTTCAACAATGTACGGCGTGAGATTGTTCTGAGAGGGAGCGGAACAGTGCATTGTTGTGTGCAATTCTAGGAAGCTGGTACACAAAAGTTGTGTGTGGTACGCCTGGTAACTGGTCTTTCGTCCAATGGATGTTGGTGCGAGGAATGTCAGCCATTTTGGAAGTAGTGATAATGAAATATTTCCAAGCAACTTCTGGATACACACACACACTCGCACTCACATCACACTCACACTCACACACACCATCGCCATACTGAAAAACTGCATTACGAGAGGAACCAAGCTGTCCACAGCCAGATGAACTATAAAAAAAATTTTTTGTTAGTTGCCACATTCATGGATTATAACATGCATGCAAATGTATAAGATAAATGTACGGAGTGAAGATATGTCACGGGATCTTCCAAGGCGACAGCTTTCCCTTCCTGTTTTACCTTGCTCTGGATCCACTAAGTAACCTCATGAATGAGCAAGGACATGATACACTTAACGTCCAATAATAAAAAATGTCCAAAGAGAACAAGGTGAGCGACATGACTGTACATGGATGATTTAAAAGCTTTGCACGAACGCCAAAAATTGGCAGAACTGAAATCAGGAAACGGTACTCACCAACGTTGAAATGGATTTGGCCAAAGATATTAGTGTGTGTGAAGTGCACATTCGTACAAGTAGACCAACAAAAACGGATGATATAAACTTCGAGCTCGATGCAACACAGGGCTAGACAACGAAGCATTTTTATGCCAGATGGTGAAGCGTGATTCATCTCTCAGAATGCGTTTCCACGCTGCGCAGAGTCCGATGGCGGTGAGCTTACAACCACTCCAGTGATTAATTCGAGCAACTGGCTTGATGAAAAAGAACCTTACGTAGATCTTATACTATACCAGAGAATATTACCACAAGCGATTGTATGCCTGGAACGCTGTCCGGGGCTCAATGACAATGTTGAAAAAAGTCCCTCAGAACAAAAGTCTGAGAACAACCGCAACTTCACAATTTAGACGATGAAGCACGATCTTTCAAACCGAACGAAGGTGGGTACTTCGATTCTGGGAGGACTCCATTCCACCTTCTGAAACCGAATTATGGAGATAACTATCCAAATACATACACACAACACATCACTACACAGTTAGAATCAAGATATACACAGCACCCCACTGGCTTGAGGAGAAGTGTCGCACTTCCATGGCGGTACTCTGGTTCGAAGTGATGTCAAAGTAGATTATGAGGTTTGCCAGACAGTCCTTTTGGAGAAGAGTGACATGAAAGTGTGATATTGGTCAGGATTGAAAGACATATTCGAAGTGTTGTGATTTCATGAAGGACCAGCTTGTTGATTTGTGCAAGGACTAAAGGAGAGTGGAAGAAACTGCAGCCTGCCCTGTCTGTCCTGAGGTAGGATGTCATGGCACGGGGTGGGCATCATCAGCAAGTAGATGGAGATTTTCCAGAGAGCTTGTTTGACCAGCTCGATGTGATGGTTGAGCGTCCACACGAGTCTGGGAGTTGGTGGTAAGCCTGGCTGAGTCATACCAAGACTAAAAATGAGCGTGCTACTTCCTTGATTGATGTCCAGTCGTTTGAAAGGGTAAGAACAGCAGACAATCGCATCAGTTGGCATCC
>CM068963.1:122135976-122146055 GCA_035128595.1 Eptatretus atami
GGAGCAAATGGTAAGTCCTTGCTGCTTGTTATCGACTTCTTCTGGATATTTTAAATCCACTTCAAAGTAATAACCGACTTTTGCTTCATCGAATTATTTTTGAGTGGAGATAACGATATTTTGTAAAACTCATAGTTTCTCCTTTATCCTTTTGAGACCCCCGTATGGTAAAGCTTGAGATATTGCCCGTCCATATCGATTGTTGGTGTCGTAATACATGAGATAGGAAGCATCTTCGGTGGGGTTATCATCTGGGAGATATTTATTAACTTCAGCATATCTTCTTGAACAGACTTGTGATATTCCACCTCTTTTAGCTTTCTCCATCATCAACAATATATCCACATCTGAAAATAATTCGTTGTTTAGTCATCTTTAACATCGCACTCCAAGCGAGACCGGGTGCTGTGGAATGATGAGCTGGGTCGAATCCGTATGAATACTTTTTGTGACAAACCTCTCTGAAGGCTTCAAACATGTCGGCTGACAGAACACCGGTCTTGAGATACAGGTCGTGCTGTTCACTGATGTTTTTGTTATTTAACTTATTCCAGATATTTTGTTTATTGATATTCTTTATCATCAATATAACTTTTATTAAGTTTGTTTTAAAAACACTCTTGAGGAGGGACTTGTGTTTCATTATATCTGTCAAAGTTGTCCACGTAGTCATAAGGATACACACCCTCTCGTGATAATAGTTCAATTTCATCCTGATTTGAGAAATGACTACAGGTTTGGAAATGATGTGAGACTTGACGCGACGTTGGGGAATGGACTGGACATAAATTAGTCGGAATCAACAAATCGAACATGGGTTATGTGCTTCGTTAAACTTAATTTGGTGAAGGAGATGTAGCTCCGATTTGTGTTGGGAATGGCAGATATGTACCCAGATGTCTTTGAGAGTTCTTGTCTGAACAAATGTGTGTCGTAGTGAGCATTATTATGAAGAAAGACAGGAATGAGAGAAGGAAGTGTGTAATTGAGATTACAACTTTGATGAGCAGGTGCTTTGCATTTACCTGTAAAATGACAATGATCTCTCACCTTGACATCGGTGATTTCATCTTGCCAAATTTGACAAATGTTACGGTTCTTAAACTCTTCTGTCTTGTCTTGAGATAACCTTAAGGGTCTATATTCGTGTTGTATGTTACTTCTGTTCATCAAATACAGTCTTGCTTCCAAGCACTTCACAAACATTTCAGGGGCATGTTCTCCTCTGTAAAGTTCTACTTTATTAAACTGGTCTCCAACTGATGATTTTATCAAACAACAAAACCCACAAGGAACATGCTTTTGATGAGGTTTTCGTGTAAGATTTGTTTGGGTTTGGAGAAACTGTGGCTATCTTTTCGAGGTTGCCTTCAAAGTCGGCATACATCATGAACGGATGTTTGATGGATTTATTTGTCTTTGCATTTTGTGGTTGAACCTGCTTTTAACATTTCTATTGCCGTTGCTCCATGATTATTATAATATCTCGAATGTTGTTTTAACTCTTTTTTTCTTCTTTGTGAAAGAAGTTGTAAACACTGCTTACAATAACATGTAATGGATATATAACGGAACAAGTGTTTGTGAGAACGTCTGTATGTCCAGTATGTGTGTATTTGTGTGTATGTATGTAACTATCCATCCAATTGGGACCATACTTTGTTCAGAGCGTTGGTGCTGCCTAAACAATCTCCTGGGCTATTGGGCACAATCCTGGATGGTCGCCACTCCGACACAGGATACCAGCATGCTGGCACTCATTTGCCGACCTCAGAAGGATGACCGGCAGAGTCAACCCCACCTGCTAGCCAAGTAGCCAAGCCAAGCAGGATTTAAACTCAGGACCTTAGGATCCCAAGCCCACCACCCTAACCATTAAGTCGACACCAGGCATGTTCTAGCATATTGCATAGGTTTAATAAACGTGTGTGTGTGTGTGTATATATCAAAATATGTGGAGTGTGACGAGGACTCCCCCAATCTCCAATGGACATAAAGTCCTACACCAAGGCACCGTCATCGGGGAGTGCTCTGCACACTCCACATATTTCAGTTTACCCGTCAATTGCACCACGTGCTTTCTGGTTGAATGGTTTGCATTTGCCAGGAGCACACTCTCTGGGTGGCAGACAGATGGTTGCTGTTTGCGGATTATGTGGTTTTACCATATGAGACATAATCCACGCCATACTCACCTAACAACCTCAAAGTGCCTCACTTAACTGATGGGAACACACTGAGATGGGGGGGGGAGCAGTGAGAGGAGGAAGGCAGAACGTGCGGTGGGCATCGATTACGATTCATACTCATCAAAATGATTCTGCATAGAAATAACAGTGAAGATGGAAACCAAATAATGTCTCAAATCCATTTTCTACTGGTCATACGACAAATAACACCAGCCCGGACATGTCCGGAGATAACATAGTCCAGAGACGAATTCCCGTACACGTCGACACGTGCAGTCCTGACGAGCGAACTCCTCGCTCCGTCGGACACGTCCTGAGGACTCCGTCCGGACACGTCTGAGACGAACTCCCTCGTCCGGACACTCCGAGACGAACTCCCGCCCGGACACGTCCTGAGACGAACTCCCGCCCGGACACGTCTGAGACGAATCCCCGGACACGTCTGAGACGAACTCCGCCCGGACACGTCCTGAGACGAACTACGCCCGGACACGTCCTGAGACGAACTCCCGCCCGACACGTCCTGAGACGAACCTCCGCCGGACACGCCTGGCAACAAACCCGCCGGACGTCCTGAGACGAACTCGCGCCGGACACGTCCTGAGACGAACTCCCGCCCGGACACGTCCTGAGACGAACTCCCGCCCGGACACGCCTGGCAACAACCCTGCCCAGACACGTCCTGAGACGAACCACGCCTGGCAACAAACCCCGCTGGAAAACCACCGTCCAGACACATTTGGAGACAACGATCATCCGGATATGTATAGAGAGATATACAGTCAGCTCAAAAGTTTGGACACACCTCATTCAAGGGTTTTTCTTTATTTTTACCTTTTCTAAATTGTGAATAATAGTGAAGACATCAAGACCATGAATAACACATGGAATTATGTAGAAACCAAAAAAGTTGTTAAACAAAAAAATATATTTTAGATTTTAGATTCTTCAAAGTAGCCACCCTTTTCCTTGGTGACAGCTTTGCACACCCTTGGCATTCTCTCAACCAGCTTCATGAGGTAGTCACCTGGAATGGTTTTCCATTAACAGGTGTGCCTTGTTAAAAGTTAATTTGTGGAATTTCTTTCCTTCTTAATATGTATGAGCCCATCAGTTGTGTTGTGACCATGGTCGAGGTGGTAAAAGACCATTATTTTGTCTGTACTGTAGTAGTCCATATTATGGCAAGAACAACTCATAACAAAAGAAGGAACGACAGTCCATCATTACTTTAAGACATGAAGGTCAGTCAATCCAGAAAATTCAAGAACTTTGAAAGTTTCTTCAAGTGCAGTTGTGAAAACCATCAAGTGCTATGATGAAAAAAAGGACCCCCACAGAAAGGAAGACCCGAGTTACCTCTACACAGAGGATAAGTTTATTAGACTTACCAGCCTCAGAAATTGCCGAATTATCTGCACCTCAGATTGCAGCCCAAGTAAATGCTTCACAGAATTCAAGGAATAAACACATCTCAATATAAACTGCTTAGAGGAGACTGTGAATCAGACCTTCATGGTCTAATTGCTGCAAAGAAATCACTACTGAAGGAGACAATAAGAAGAGGAGACTTGCTTGAGCCAAGAAACATGAGCAATGGACATTAGACCGGTTGAAATCTGTCCTTTGGTCTGTGAGTCCATATTTGAGATTTTTGGTTCCAACCGCCGTGTCTTTGTGAGACACCAGAGAAGGTGAACGGATGATCTCTACATTGTGTGTTCCCACCGTGAAGCATGGAGAAGGAGGTGTGATTGTGTGTGGGTGCTTTGCTGATGGCACTGTCGGCGATTATTTTAGAATTCAAGGCACTCTTAACCAGCATGGCTACCACAGCATTCTGCAGCGGTGTGTGTGTGTGTGTGTGTGTGTGTGTGTGTGTGTGTGTGTGTGTGTGTGTGTGTATAATATGGCACAGTGTAGTATGTATGGATCGTCATTGTATGGGGTGCTTCATGAGGAACTGTGAATGTGCAGTTGAACGTTGAATGTGGGATGAATATGGAAGGTGACCGGAGAGTCCATGGATTTGTGAAGGACAGCGGTGTCAAGTCAGTTCTCTTTGAAATATTTATATTGAGCGATATGTCAAAAGGTACTCATCTCTCATGTGCAGTGAACTCGATAAACCATTAAAGATCCTCATTGCTACAGGATGAGGGACTTTTTCAAAAAAATCTTATTTATTTATTTCGTTTATGTTTCTCAACTGAAAGTCCCTTTCACTTTTAACCACCAAACCCTAACTACTCCATCATGTGAGTTCTTAAAATGAGTCGTTGCCACCCCATGTGCTGCCTTACCTTTGATGTCTCTGACACACACACTCCAGACTCACTCACACCCGCTAATCTACTCTCGCTCTGTTCCCTTCCCACACCTTTACTCTGAACAATGGTTAACTTCCCAAACATCAACTTCTCCTTGCTTCACATGGCAGTTAGCATACCTCGATCAATATCCTGTTTATTTAATCGATTGTTCTACCTGTCTGATGAAGCAGGTGGACACTAACCTTCACCGACAAGAATCGTGTTCCTTTCAGTCGAATACCCTACTTTTGTTTAGTTTGGCTCTTCATTTGAGCTGGCTGACCTGGTATGGGTTATAATCCCTCCTTGAAGGACTTCCTCAAGCATTTATTTCGGCTCCCAATATGGACCTTTGATAACTCCAACATGCATGTGGCATCCACACAAACTATAATGCTTGATGTCCTCTGCAAACAAACAAAGCAATTTCGTTTTAACTTTACCTGATGTAGGTGATGACTGTCTTTGCATAGGGAGCGTTGTGTGTTAATTCCACATCAACCTGAGAGAACTGAGTGATCCAGCGAGTGTTGACTGGAATCTTGAGTCGATGAGACCAGGTGATAGTCAGTAATACCCCGCCACTCTCCCCTTCACCACCCCCCACCCTCAAGGTTAATAATTAATGAGCCTCCTGGGTGTTTCGTCACAATCCCACGGTGACCAAGTGATGTCATTCTCTTGAGAATAGCTCAGTTTCCAGAAGGTTCGAATTCAAATACCTAAAAATTCTGCTTTTATCCAGAATTGAACCTGCAACCTTTAGGATCCCAGTCGACAAGGACAGACCAGCAGCCCATCACCATACCTGGTGGAAGAAATTTCTCATCTTGACGATAAAATTATCTTGTTTATTTATGCTAATTCCCAATTCTAATTGTTGTGCAGTTTTTAATTTGTTTACAACGGATCTTTTTTGTAATTAATTGACTGAATCGTAGCTCAAATCCACAGGAATATTTTGATTGGATTTCCTTTAATAAAAGGTCAATAATGAAATGTATTGTTGACTGTTCAGAATATTGTAAGTGTGCACAATCCTGCTGTCCATCGTCGAGTTTCCCTAAACTGCATGCTCTGCTTTTGTGCCATGTAGACTTGAGTGAGACTATGTCCCCACACCCCTCTGTAACCTGTACTGGTTTTCCTTTGCAGCCATGCTCGTGGCTGGCAGAGACCGTGCAACCGCGACTGCTGGCGATGCTACCAGAGCAGCTGTACTACGATGAAATAGCAATTCCCTTTACACGCATGCAGGCCGAATGCAAGCAACTACTGTCAGGCCTGGTCGAGGTCGGCATTGACCTGAGACCCAAACTTGCCACGTTGGTGTTTACCATTGACCAGGCCTCAAATCTTGTGAGTGCCTCATAAATTTGTTTAAACTTGCATGTAATTTATTGCTGTGTGTCATTTTACTTGAAAGTGCACCACAATTACACTCGTCTTCAATCAACTTGCAATACAGATGCAAAACAGATCAATGATCTGCTGCTCTGTTCACCCTATTATTTGATGGAAAATCGCTCTACTGCTCTTACTCGTCCTCTTTCTGCTCTTTTCACCCCATAATTTGCCCGAGGTCATTTTCCATCTGCTTGGAAGTCGGCCATCATCAACGTCACTACCGTGGACATGCTGCTTCTACTCCCAACAAGGGATGGACGCCCTCAATATCAGACATGAGATTTGGGCTATCTCTCTGAACATATCTTGTGCTTTTGATACAGTCTGGCATTCCGCCGTGGTCTCCAAACTCTGTCTCTAGCATCCTGGGCCAACTCCACACATGGATTACTGACTTTTTTCACTCTTGTAGCTGACGTATGGCTCTAAATGGAATCCTCTCATCATCATCTCTCAATATCAAGGCTGGAATGCCCCAAAGCAGTATTCTGGGCCCAGTCCTATTCTTAATTTTCATCAATGATCTCTCTGAATCTTTAGAAAATCCTCTTTATTATCTTGCCAAAACGAAGTTTTTGCAAGATATTGTTAGTCAGTCTGTATGTTTTTTTTTTGTTTTTTTTTGTTTGTTTGTTTGTTTGTTTGTTTGTTTGTCTGTAATCACGAAAAAAAAATTCTGCAGACCACAGTTTTCATTGGAAATTTTTGTAACTTTGCATATCAGAGGCCTATGGAGGTCCCTTTCAGGCCATAAAATTTTGAAGGTCAAGGTCAAAGTCAAGGTCACTGTCGCAAATCAGGGGGAATCGACAAAACCATTATTTTTTTGAGTAATTTTGATCGATGTCTTCAAACTTCATGGGAATATAGTATCATGTGTCTGAGCGCTCAGAACTGATTAATTTTGTGGTGGCGATTGGCCTTGACCTTCATGATGTTTTTTTGTTGTTGGTGTTTTTTTTTATATCTGCAATCACGTATAAAACACTCTGCAGAGCACAGTTATCATTGGAAATTTTGTAACTTCGCATAAATCAGAGGCCTATGGAGGTCCCTTTCAGCGCATAAAATTTTGAAGGTACAAGGTCAAAGGTCAAGGTCACTTTGCTCGAAATCAGGGGAGTCAACGAAACCTTATATTTTTGAGTAATTTGATCGGATCGTCTTCAAACTTCATGGGAATATAGTTCATGGTCTGGCCATGCTGATTAATTTTTGGGGCGATTGCCTTGACCTTCATGGTTACCGCCTTACATCAAACATATTTGACCCAAGGTCAAATTTTCAAGTTTAGGAACCATATCGTGTAGTACCTCAAATTGAACACCTCGATGAGTGCTTTCTAGATATATCAAGCTTGAGACATTATGATGTGATTTGGTGACGTTTTGAGGTAAACGCATGTTTTTCATGGTTACTCTGTAGAACGATTCACTCATCGGAATCTCTCGTAGGCAGATATTCCTCAAGGAGTCGCTCCTGGTGGTTAGCAGCTCTGTTCACCTCAGTGTGACCTTAAAGAAGTCACACCGTGGTCACCTTTTGGCAAGATACGGATCACCCTACGGGTGACATTGGTTTTATCTGTTTGTTGTGACCACCCTTCGCTACAGATATCGCTCATCATTCAGATACACAGGCAACAGCCTCTTCCATCTCTTCGAACCTGATGATATAATTACAAGCTGCTCTAAAACATTTGAATCTGTTCTTCATTCTGAGAAATCTTCTCTCCCCTCGTCTCTCTGCCTTCTCTCTCTCTCCGCCTCTCTCTCTCGTCTCGTCTCTCTCTCTCTCTCCGCCTCTCTCTCTCTCTCCTCTCATCTCTCTCTCCGCCCTCTCTCTCTCTCTCTCTCCCTCTCTCCGCCTCTCTCTCTCTCCCTCCTCCCCCTCTCTCCCGCCTCTCTCTCTCTCTCTTCCTCCTCTCTCCGCCTCTTCTCTCTCCCCCTCTCTCTCTCTCCGCTCTCTCTCTCTCGTCTCTCTCTCTCCCGTCTCTCTCTCTCCTCTCTCTCTCTCTCTCCGCCTCTCTTCTCTCCCCGCTCTCTCCGCCTCTCTCTCTCCCCGCTCTCTCTCTCTCTTCCGCTCTCTCTCTCTCTCTCCTCCGCCTCTCTCTCTCTCTCCGCCTCTCTCTCTCTCCCCGCCTCTCTCTCTCTCTCTCTCTCTCCGCCTCTCTCTCTCTCTCCTCGCCTCTCTCTCTCTCTCCGCTCTCTCTCTCTCTCTCTGCCTCCTCTCTCTTCTCTCTCTCTCTCCGCCTCTCTCTCTCTCTCCGCCTCTCTCTCTCTCTCTCCGCCTCTCTCTCTCTCTCTCTCCTCCGCCTCTCTGCTCTCTCTCTCTCCGCTCTCTCTCTCTCTCTCTCTCCGCCTCCTCCTCTCTCTTCTCTCCGCCTCTCTCTCTCTCTCTCCGCCTCTCTCTCTCTCTCCTTCTCCTCTCTTCTCTCTCTCTCTCCGCCTTCTCTCTCTCTCTCTCTCCGCCTCTCTCTCTCTCTCCGCCTTCTCTCTCTCTCTCCGCTCTCTCTCCTCTCTCTCTCTCCTCCTCTCTCTCTCTCCCTCTCTCTTCTCTCCGCTCTCTCTCTCTCTCTCTCTCCTCTCTCTCTCTCTCTCTCTCTCTCTCTCCCCTTCTCTCTCTCTCTCTTCTCTCTCTCTCTCCCCGCCCCCTCTCTCTCTCTCTACCCCCTCCTCCCTCTCTCTCTACCCCCCCTCCTCCCTCTCTCTCTACCCCCCTCCCCCTCTCTCCTCTACCCCCCCTCCTCCCTCCTCTCTCTCTCTACCCCCCTCTCCCTCTCTCTCTCTACCCCTCCTCCCTTCTCTCTCTCTACCCCCCTTCTCCCTCTCTCTTCTACTCCTACCTCTCTTCCTCCCCCCCTCCTCCCTCTCTCTCTTACCCCCCCTCCTCCCTCTCTCTACCCCCCCCTCCTCCCTCCTCTCTCTCTACCCCCCCCTCCTCTCTCTACCCCCCTCCTCCTCTCTCTCTCTCTCTCTCTCCCCCTGCTCTCTGTCTCTCTCTCCCTCCCCCCCTCTCTCTCTTCTCCCTCCCCTCCTCCCTCTGTCTCTCTGTCTCTCCTCTCTCCCTCCTCCCCTCTCTCTCTCAACAAATTCCCCAATCTACCTTCTTTACAATCGTGTTGAAGTTCTGTTATTCAAACTTCCTGTGTCTCATTATCAGCCTCTTTTTTTTTTTGTATACCTTGTCGAGGCTCGTATGAGAGTTGACACACAAAGCACAGCAAGAGGGGCATGAGAAAAGAGGGTGGGAATGGGAAGGACAAAACAGTGGGAACAGAGACTTTAGGAGATCTATGGAAGGGAGAGGGATGGGGTGGGGAACATGGGGTATACAAGAGGACATTACAGGGACTTTCAGGAAGGAAAGCAGGAATTTGAAGGAGTTGGATTTTGGGGTGGATTCACTGGGGGTTAGAAAATAGCATGGTTTTGGATGGGGAAGACAAGAGATGGTGGTAAACAGCCGTTTTGAAGGCCTAGAGGAAGAATGGTAATTGAACAGAGTGAGGGAGTTTATTTCAAAGCAGGAAAAAGAGGACTGAAAGCGTGAAGTGAGCAGTGATTCGTGATTTTGGTAGTTTTACCAGAAGGGGGTTGTTGGTGGACCTTGAGCGCCCTGTGGAATATGATGGGGACAAATCGCAGACACAGCAGGGGGGGCGAGACCGGAGAGGAGACTGAGGAAGATAGAAAGACCACTAACCTGCCTGCGGTGTAAGAAAGAGAGCGAGAGACCCAAAGTCTCAGTCTCATTCCGGAGATGCCAATGATCCGAAATGCCTTGGTTTCCACAGCGTGAAGCCGAGAAAAGGTGGGAGGCAGGAGCACCAGCCCAGAGGGAGAGCAGGACTCCATCAGGGCTGTGGACAAAGCTTTGTATGTGGTCAGGAGCTCAGGGGCCGAGGAAGGACTTTGCACGACGGAGGATTCCAAGCCGGCGACTGGCTTTGGAGGCCAGGTTGAAATGTGGCTTTCCCAGGAAAGGTCATGGCAGATAGTGAGACCCAGAAGCTTGAAAGAAAGGACTTCTTCAAGAGGATTGTTGAGGAAGTAGATGGTGGGGGGGGGCGGAGGGTTCCACACGGTCCTTTCGGAGAGACATAGTGAGAGTGTTGAGACTTTGTCAGGGATTGAAAGACATGTTCCACGTGTATGACCGTTATCTCTCA
>CM068963.1:122146879-122169015 GCA_035128595.1 Eptatretus atami
TTGTTTTGGGCAAACCATATTTCAAAGTTGGCCTCCAAAGCTCGTCACCGACTGGGCATCCTCTGTCACGCAGAGTCCTTCCTTTGCACACTTGAACTCCTATCCACCTACAAGGCCTTTAAGAACTCTTGTGTACCGACAATGCCTTCATATGCAGCTGGATGAAATACTGCTCTCCCTCTGGACTGGTGCCCCTCTCTCACACCTTTCTCAGCTCGATACCGGTGGAAACCAAGGCCTTCAAGATCACTGAAATCTCCTGTGATGAAGCTTAGTCTATGGGCCTATCTCTTTCACATAGCAGACAGGTTGGTGGTCTCTGTCTTCTCACCTCCTCACTTCTGGTCTTGCATCCTTGTGATTTGTTACCTCCCCTCCCCTCCCCCTCACCCAGGTTTCTGCATGATCCACAAGGTCCAGCATGAACCACCATCTGGTTAATCTGCCCAAATCCAGAATCACTGCTCACCTCAAATCATTCATTCCTCTTTTTTCCAACCTGTGGAACCAACTTCCACACTCTCTTCAATCACATTCTTCCTCCAAGTCTTCGAGATGGCTCTTTCACCACCCTCAAGATCATCTCCACCAAAAACCGTTATCTTTTTTCTACCCAAGTTAACCCCCCACACCCCAACCCAGGAAAGCACAGCCTCTTTCCAAATTTCCAGCATTTCCTTACTCAGAGTTTCCTTCTGTATCCATTTTGTCCACCCATAATCCTCATTCTTCCCCACTTACCTTATATGTCCAAGTCTCTCTCTGTTGTCCTTCAACCCTGTTGTTGGTGTCCCCCCTCTCTCTCTACCGTTACTTTTGTTCTGTTACGTCCCAATCCATTCAGTGTAGTAGCTCTTTCACGAGTCTTGACAGTGTGTACAATAATATGAAACCTAACGAGAGTATCTATTGAATTGTACAATCCAAATTGAGTGTGCAATGAATTTATTGAAACTCGAGGTTTTTTTTAAATGGAAGGGGGGTCAGGGAAGGGGGGTATGTAAACTTTTGACAGTGCAGGGTTGTGATTTAGTTTTCATTCCTTAATGATGATATTGAAAATTGTGAACCTTTTAAGGAGCTAATGAAGCACCTTTGGTTACATTTTACTCCCTCAGTTCGACACTTGACGTGTTGCACGCGAGGTTCATGTATTGAATTCATTTCTGTAGTTAATGAGGTCCTGAAAAATGACCATTTGAGGCAACACGTAGTGATGTCATCCCAGCTGCAGTTAGTTTGTTTGACTCGCCTTCTAATGCCGTATGTTTCAGGTGGGGACGATGTTTAGCGAGGCTGTTGGATTGGCCCCGTCGATGTCTTCGCTTAAAAAGCAGATGCTCGAGTGTCGCCGGCAAGCGGCACGATGTTGTGTGCAAGAGACTCGGGCCGAGTGGCAGTCCCTGCATGCGCGAGTGAGCGCCCTGGTGGCGTGTGCCGTGCTGGCAGGTGGAGCGCTTCCTGAAAAGCTCAACCCTGTCGTGAAACCGATGATGGAGGCTGCCCGACATGAAGAGAACGTTTTACTTCAGAGTTTTGTGGCGGAACACATTGCCAAGCTTCTTCAGTTGAGTGCCTGCAGGAAGCCGTGTCCGAACCCAAAGATTGTGAAGAATTTGGCCTCCTGGCTCTGTATGGATCCTGTACATACACCGAGTGCCGCTTGTCCTATTTCTGATACCGTGGATGGTGGGAAAGGTGAGCCAGTTGTTTTCATGATTTGGGAGAGCACATTCGTCTCATTTACATTTTATGAATTTGTATTGTGGCTGTTGTGTTGTACTGGAGATTTACGTTGTGATATTTAAATGCTACTACTACTACTACTACCACCACCAACCCCCACCAATCCAATTATTCCCACCATGTGGGGTTGGCCAGGGAATGTTCTTACCCAAGTGTTTCACGTACCGATTGGTCTCGCCTGTCCACACACCTCTCCACTTTTGTGCCTCTCTTCTGTGGTTTGTGGAGCTTCCCTTCCTGAAGCTGTTCAATCCTGCTATTCTCTCCAGGGCTTTGGCATGCTGTGCACAACAATCTCATGTCTTCCCCTTTCCTTATTTACAATCTTATCGACCCATGTTAATGCTTCTTAACCCAACTCTTCGATCAGATTTCTGTGATTGTCTTCTCTCCCTCCTCCGTTCCTCTTCGTTCATTCATTGTTTTCACCAACTTTGCCCCACTCAGTTCAATGCCTTTTTATTCTGTCTCCTTGCTCTTCCATGAGCCACTATGTTGTCATCAAGAAAAGAACGTTTTAAAAAAATTATTATTATTATTATTTTATTATTTTATTTATAAATAGCATGCGTAAAAGAAACGAAGCAATATTGAGTTCCAGCCTCACATTGTTCTGCTCAGGTCCTTGTGAGCTTTTTCAGCTTCTTTTTGCATTATTCACATTTGTTCTTTCATGATGTAACGTTTCTTCTTATTTTTACAAAAGTATTACTTTTTTATTTTGCAAAAAGAGTGAGTGTGGTCTTCGTACAACTCTTAACATGAGGCTCAGTGATGGGTTACACTTGTAGTGGGGCAACTTAGCTAAATATAGCATAACAATTGTGCATTTTGTGAGGAAAGCACCAAATTTGGCACACTAGTAGCCTATCATATTATGAACGGATTTGGATATTGGGCCATCTCAAATTCAGCCGCTGATGGCTGTGGCAGCCATTTTCCACTGCCATCAAAAATTTTGAGATGGCCCAATATCCAAATCTGTTCATAATACGATAGGCTACTAGTGTGCCAAATTTGGTGCTTTCCTCACAAAATGCACAATTGTTATGCTAAGTTGCCCCACTATTGGTGTTATTTATGGTAAAGGAAAACACAACGTGAACAGTACAAGCTGTTTTTGGGGTGGGATGCAGAGCAGTGTGGTGATCCAGAGTCCAACCGAGGTCCGGCTCGGCGCGGCAGTCTGGAGCGCAGCCGAGGTCTGGCCCGGCGCGGCGGTCCGGAGCGCAGCCGAGGTCCGGCCCGGCGGGTCAGTGTGTGTGGTGACCTCGCCCAAGAGCTCTTGCAGCTGAAACCCGAATCCTATCCAGGTTCCTCCTGATGACTCCATCTTTGCTCTTTACTTCTTCGGGTTCCTTCTTGGTGTTCCTTTTGATTTGATAGGTGGTGTATTTCCAAGGAAATCGTGAACAAATTGGACAGATTAAGGCAGTTGATGTTCGTGGAAGAGTTTTTAAGCGGTTATGATATTCGGACTTATTTGTACGAGCGCAAGGTCGACGAATTGCACACACCGCAGCAACCATAGCTGTCGACAAGTCTGGAGACTGCGATGGTTCACGAGCAATGTACACGGTTCGCCTTTTTTATTTTTTTGACTTTCGAGGGGACGCCATGGGCAAACTGGCGGGAATCGGGAAAAAGTAAATGATGAAAGTGTAGTACTCAAAGAGCACTACTTGCATACCAACTTTCATTCGAAACAGTTGAAAACCCTAGGAAGCTCGATGCCCAATTTTATTGTATTTTTTGACATTTTCTAAGTTCGTGACCTTGTTGACCTTGACTTGGGACGAAAATGAAAAATTGAGCTCCGTGGGGCTATGCTGGTGCCATTGGCTAACCAAATACCGAAACCCCTGCCAGATTCGACAAACCCCCTCGGAGAAGATGTAACTTTGAAACCGGCTACCCCTAAAACACATGTTTTTTGGGCGTGGCTCCAGCCCATAATGGCGCAGCAGCCCATTCTCCGGAAAAACACAACTAGATCATGCATACAAACCTCGCACCCTAATTTTTATCAAGATCGGATCAAAACCCACGGAGCTATGCTCGGGAGAGACAGACACACACCCATAACGAATATAGTGGTCACTTCCTGACTCGTGAACCAATTATGCTTTGACTCACAAAATCCTTCTCCACAAACTGGGGTTTCCAACTAAGAGTAACCTGGGGAGTTGCAGTAGACCTGGTCAGGGAGTAAGATCCTTACTTTAAGATCCTTCGGAAAATTTGCATGCCAAGTTTAATTATTCTAAGCCTGCTGACTGGAAAGTAAATTTTCCTGCTGTTTAGAAAACGACGACAGAATAATTATCTGATCCTGTTTGTGCACATTGCAAGAGGAAAGGACACCTCATTTCTCATTGTCATAGATCGGAAAGGAGAAACCGAAGTGATTATCCGCAATCAAAGAGTGTTTCAACTTCACTTATTAATGTGCGTAAACCTGGTGTTGGCTTAGTGGTTAGGGTGGTGGCTTGGGATCCTCGGGTCCTGAGTTCAAGCCCCGTTGGCTGCTGAATTAAAATACACCAGGAGGTTCTCAGCCTGTCATTCTTCCGAGGTCGGCAAAATGAGCACCATTGTACTGGTAAGGGGGACACTGCATCAGCGGCATAGCCGCGTCCCAACCAATGATGCAACCAGCAGCCACAGGCTGCACTCGATAGAGAGAGAGAGAGACTGTAAAACCACCCGTTGCATAAGTGACTATTGATGATCATCAAAAAAAAAATGTGACACAGGTCTAGTGGACAGAAGTATTTCTAGAAATGTGTGTCCTTGAAGCATTTTTTTAGTAAAAGTTGGGAACATGACTTTTTAACATAACTAAGGTATGCTGAATTCGACTAGCCCTGTTCCCAAGCTGAATTTTATTTTTTGACCATCTAATTAGCATAACAAAATGGCTGCCAAATTGACAATTTTGGGCACTTTCTTGGGACAGGCACTACTATACCATTTAAATAAATGCACATTGTTCACATGTCCGCATCTTAGAAATGTCCTTGAGCAATAGATCAAAGCTACAGGCAATAAAATTCGTAACATGCCAAAAATCTATTATTATGCTAATTAGCTACCGCCATTCCAAAAATCTATTTTCTGCTGTAACTTTGTTACATGATGCATGCAAACCTGACAAATGAATGTCTGACCTACGTTTTGAGGGTCAAGAAAAATGATTAAGACATATTTGAAGCATTTTAATTAATGTTTACATGGTTACCGATGTTTGTTAATAAAATGTAGAAGTTAAAGTTGCCAGTCTGTAATCATAAAAACTAAACAAAGTTCTATCATGCTGCTACGTGAACAAATTTCGGTCAGCATAAACAGTTTTCAGGAATGCCTAACATCTTTAGGCAAATCACATTGTATTCATGCAAGGAGTCTGATCATCAATCTGTTGCTGGCATGCACACATTGATGTGCATCGTAATCCTGAATTCCGGCATGTGCAGCGTCGAGTCTTGCATTGTTTCCGACATGCACAGGCTACCATCTCGAGGCAACTGTCTGGAATGGGACTCAATGCCAACAGTATGGTTGCAGTCCTGATTCCCCAAGTCTCCATCCCATTTCAGAGGGCGCAGGGAGCTCAGGTGTGGGGCAGTGGGAATTTCTCCATATAATCGCTTGATAGTGTACTCTCATGAAATGAAAACGGAGGCGCATCACTTGTTGGGGCCATGGCTTCTGGTTTCCCCGTCTTGGAGAACAATAAATGTCATGCTGCATCAACAGAGTCTGTTGTGTGCACATTGTATATCTGCAGACAAAGGTTTCTGAAGATTTGATGGTTTCCCTCTGTGAGTTCACCAATGCCCAAGTTCTTCAGCAATTCATGGTGCTCTTCGAAGACCTTCGATAATGATCGATTGGTGTGATTCGCGATGTAGGAGGTGGTGTCACACCCCAGTCAATGCGTGATATGCCAGCAAGGATGCTGCTGAGCCTCTTGGTAGTTTGTTGAAAACTGCATCAATGGGTATATACCGCCGTTTCTTAGATGTGCCCGACATCATCCAGAGATGTTCGCATTGCATACGTCGAAAGTGGGATACCAGAAGCAGGAGAACATCAGTGTCCCTGGAAGACACAACAACTCTATTAAACTGGCTGTGGACGGCATGCAGCACCAATCTTGTGTCCGCTTCTTAATGTGTGGATTTCAGAGGTGTCAAATCAGTTGTACCTTTTGATGACTTGACCTCGAGTTCCTCTCTAAATCCCCTGGCAACTACAATTTCTTTTATCCTTAGGCGCTGCGAACACAGTTCCTCAGACAAGAAATGTGCTTGATGCCCGGCCTTGTTGAACAATCGTACTTGGTCTTTTGACCGTGTAGCTTGATGAAGAGTACTTGCAAGACCAACATGTTTTGGAGTCCATTTTTTGCCACCACTGATGCAGTAGACAAGATCTTGTGCCACACTCAGAACTCTGCTCCGGACATGTTCTTCATTGTTCCCAGGGCTATCATCTTCAAGGGATGCCTGGCCACTGACGATCAGTCTCAGTAGCATATATAAACTCTCGGGAATGCATGCTATAGCATCTTCTTCACTGACGGAGAACCCTTTGTGTCCTTGAGTTTCCATCATGTCTCCACGGACTTTCATAGCTACATGAACAAGTGAAAGGAAAATGTCATCCTGGGGCTCATACTTAGGAAAGGCTAACTTTTCCTCACTCTCCTCTGTGTCTGCTTTCATCTGCAAAACTGCTGTTGGCTGGTACTTAGTGGGAATCAATACAGTTTTTCGTTCTGATAGACAACTGTCAAGAGGTTGAAAGAAATTGAAAATGTCCCCAAGCTGTGACTGCAACTTTTCCTTGAATGTTCCTCTCTGCTTTGATAGGGCGGCTGAATCATGGTTGAAGATTCCTCAGCTAGCTCCTTATACCTTTCCAATATCATCCAGAAAAATCACATGTCCTTTGTCAGCTGATTGATGGAGCTCTTGGCAAAGCCATATCATAGCAAGGTCTGTATTTGCTGACTCCTCTTTGTTTTGGAGGTAGACTGTTAAATGCGCTAAGACAAGGCAGATGATATTTGGCTTCAGCTGCAATTTGGTCAATCACTCCTGCCAGTCGAAGGCCAACTTTGTAGTCAAGATGTGAGGATTGAATTATTTGATCACTCATTTGCTTAGTCATGACGGAGATTAGTCGTGCCTTCTTATTTGCAGTTTGACAAAAATGCAAAGGCTCCAGTTGACTGGCTGCACACCTTTTCGCAATGAACGCCTGTTACCACCTGGAACACCTGAACTGCAACCTGCTCCCTCTGTTGAATACTCTGTCTGAGTCCTCTGAAGACGTTCTATTTTACTCTTGTCCGTGAAGTGGGCATAGCACATTCTGTACCACAAAGTGATACGGTTGTTGCAGAATCTAATGTAGTGGTTTCTCAAACTTTTTTTTGACTACCCCCCTTCTGCCCTATTGGACCGGCCCATGCCCCTTGTCCTATCGTTCGTGGTCGGACACCCAGTGGGCAATAGGATAGTCCGAATTTATGTATACTGAAAAAAATATAAAGGCACCAAGCGCAAAATATAAATGCACCAAGCGATTGTTACTATTTTACCTCGAACTCATTAATACTAAATCTTCACAACAATTTGGTTATAGAATCCATGACAATTGAGCATTAAATTTCAAAGAGTTCCTTGAGAATTCTGGCGACAGTCTTTGCGCTAACAAACAGCCGACACAACCGAGGTGTCACTGTCAGAGTTCACACAGTCAGTAGCGGGTGTGTCCACCGTTGGCGTCGCGCAGAGCAGTGCATCTCCGGCGCATGGACATCACCAGATTATCGATGGTGGCCTGAGGGATGTTTTCCCATTCCTCCTGGAGAGCCACACGGCGCTGGCGGACGTTCTCTGGGACTGCGTAACGTTGTCGTACGCGTCGATCAAGAACGTCCCAAAGGTGCTCGATGGGCGGACATGTCGGGAGAATATGGAGGCCAGTCGAGGACATCAATGTCCTCCTCACCAAGGAAGTCCATGCAGATCCTGGCAACATGGGGGCGAGCATTGTTGTGCTGAAACGTCACATGGTGAAGGCGCACAAACGGCACGACGATGGGTCTGAGTATCTCGTCCCTGTACCGCTGCCGTTCAAGTTGCCTTCAATGAAATGAAGCCGAGTGCGCTCTCCATGGCATATGCCTGCCCACACCATAACACTGGCACACCGTGTGACACCCGACGAAGGACATTGGCGTCAGTGTAGCGCTCCCCCACCCGACGCCAGACGCTGAGTCTGCCATCAGCCCGATACAGCTGGAACCGGCGACTCATCGGTGAACAGCACTCTCCTCCATCGTGCGAGGGTCCAGCGCAAGTGAACATTGGCCCAGTTCAGTCGGGTCTGACGCCGGACTGCAGTGAGGTCGAGTCCCCGGTGTGGTCGGCGGGCTCGGAGGTTGGCCTCCCTCAAGCGGTTACGCACCGTCTGGGCTGAAATGCGCCTGTTATGCAGCCCGACAGTCTCATCGGCAGTCCTCGTGGCCGTCGGAGTCGATCCCGGAGATGTTGCAGCCTCATGTGACGATCCTGACCGGTGGTGGTCACACGTGGTCGCCGGGCATGTGGGCGGTTCACAGTGCTTCCAGTCTCTCTGAGGCGCGTTCTCAGGCGGCTAATGGTGGAGTGGTGGCATTGAAGTGTGCTGCAAACGGCCCGTACTGACGTCCCAGCATTCAGCTGCCAATGGCGCGCCTCCTCAAGATTTGTGACATCTGTGGCATGTTGACATTTGGCACCAGTCCACATTTTGGGGAGGCCCTTTATAGGGCAAGCTATAGGGAGTGTTGTGTCCTGGTCACGCTCACTGACCATCACTCTGTCAAGCCCCATGGTGCTCATGGGAAGGATTACTCAACGTGTGAGTCCACACACTCAGAGTGGTCAATTTCAATGGGAACATCTGTCTTGAGCAAAACAAAGGAACCATTGCTCAAACATATCATCGGTTTGACCATTTTCCCATAATGGCAATCTTGACTTAGATATTTAGGTTGGTGCGTTTATATTTTGTTCAGTATAGATAGGAAGCAAAAATAACAGAAGCCAAATATTTTCTGAAAAATATTTTACTTTATTTTACTTTACTTTTCCTTTACTTTTCTATTTTATTTTGCACTACCTACAATGTTTCAGCAGAACAGGTCCAGGTGAGGCAAACTGGGAATCTGTTATCACAGGCCAATACCGTTAGTGTGAAGGGTGGGCCTGGTGACTCGCTGCGAGATTACGAACGTCTGGCTCCATCTCAGTGAGGTAGAGATGCAGATCGCCCTCTTGGTAACGTCAAGGCGGTTTCGATACTTGGTCAGCAGCACCATCACGGCGCTGAACCCTCTTCAACGAGGTATGATGTGGGGAATGCCATCAGCAGCAGTTCTGCCTCTGTCCACATTGCGGGGTATTCGCCCCACTCCAGAATCCAGAATTTGCCGTATTCATGCTGCGAGAATCTTGCCTTCGCCGCATCATCATTCCACAAGTTGATAATTTCGTCCTGTAATTCGCGCTTCACATCTCGAATGTCACATTTTGAATGGGTTTATCACCCATGCTGGCACCGACAGTTCTAGCATGTCTCTGAAACACTGCTCATATCTCCACGAATCTTCTCAAGGTGATTGCAATAAACGAGCAGCTCTTCATCAGAAACAGCAGTTTCCTTTGCCAACCGGGGAAAGTGGTACATATCTCTGCGGCCGAGGGTTTCCCTGTGCAGAGTCGCCTTGGTTACGAACGCGCCGATCACTTTCTTTGCTTTAATCAGCGTCATATGGTCACCCTGGAGTTGTTTGTTGACATCATCCAGTATACTGAATATGTCGCGCGAGGTAAGCCACATCATGCTCAATCACATTCACTTTCTCCGATAACTCTGTATCAATTTCCGACAGAAACTCGACCACTGTCGAGAAGAGGGCATGGAAACGGGTCAAACAAGTGCCTTTGGACAACCATCAAACTTCGGTATGCAACAAGAGCCTCTCGAATGGTTCATCATTCTCCTGGCAAAGCTGACGAAACAGCCGATCATGCAGAGACGACACCTTGATTTATTCACTGCTTTGATTACTATTTGGAGTGATGTATGAAGTCTGGTGCTGAGAGCTTTTGCTACAAGATGCTGGCGGTGCACGACACAGTGAATGGCGAACACAGACGGTACCTGGTTCTTCAGAAGCGCAATAAACCACGCTGGCGGCCAACCATCGCTGGTGCCCCGTCCGTCGTGCAAGCGAGAATGTTCTCCATCGGTATGTTCTTATCAGTAAAGTACTTCTCCAACGTTTGAAAGATGGAAGAACCCTTCGTATCGGTCTGGAGAGAGGCGGGCAAACAACAATTCTTCCACCATTTCCTGATCACGGATGAAGCGAACGTAGCAGAGTAACAGAGCTTCACTGTCACGCAAAGTGGACTCATCCAGCTGGATGGTGAAGTGCGTGCTTCTCAGCTCACAACACAGCTTATCTTCTACATCTGATGACATTTCATCAATCCGCCTGGCCACGGAATCATTGCTGAGCGCAATCGACGAGAGAACTGGATACGGATCCTGGCCCATAACAGTTTTTTATCACTTCCCCAACAGCCGGTTTGATCAACTGTTCGCCGATTGAATACGGTTTTCCAGATCTGGCGATGAGCAATGACAGCTTATACGACGCTTCCAGTGCTTTATTCACGAGCTTTTGGCTGGCTTTGAACATTGTCGTTACCGTGGATCGCTTCTCAAATTTCTCTTTCAGCGATTGGAAATAGCTGACCTCTGTGCGAGCCTTATAACTGTGCTTTTACTCAGGTGCTCGCTCAGTCGAGATGGTTCCATTGCTTCATTGGACAGCGTGATACCACACAACAAACACATCGGTAACTGCGTGTTCGTCAGGGATGGAATGAATCCATACTTGATGTATTCAACAGAATACTGACAACACTTTTCTTTGGGCCGACATCTTGAAGCCGACCAGGACTGTGAAGCTTTTTTGAATAATGAAATGAATACGCCAAGATGTCGAAAGACTAACACCAGTGATAAGGCCAAACAATAATTATATATATATATATATCCGGTCTCTGATCAGCGCGCGCATCAATTTTCACCCTGCGCTTCAAAAAAATTTCTTCATTTCCAACGGTAGCTACAACAGCGCGCGCCTAAAACACAATGTCGCGCCGCCTCAGTACTCGCGCCTCGCTGGGAATTGCGCTGCCGGATCATAACACATGTATATGGTATTCACACCATGTGTGTATTAAAAAAAAAACACTGACTTGCATTGTTGGTAAACAAGTCTGTAATATGCTTGAAGAACTTAATGATTTTCAGAATAAATACATTTTAAAATGTGTTCATTATTTACAAAAAGGCCTACCTGTCCCATTGCCTGTCTTTATTTCTCTCTGGACGGCGCCACGGCAAACGAGGAGGACCGCAACGGGCATTGTATGGCCAATTTGCCGAATGGTGCCGGGTAACCTGTTCAGACTGCAGGAAGCACAATGAGCGCTCCTAATCGCCGCTGCTCCTCTAAATCGCCAGTGCCCCAAATCATTGCCAGCGCCCCCTACCACTCGTGGAGTCTGGAGCGACCCCCTGAAAGTTCCCAGCGCCCACTGGGGGCGGTAGGGACCACTTTGAGAACCACTAATCTAATGCATTCTCAAACGATCAATTAAGTTATATTTTTGGAGTCCCTCAGCTTCTTTCTGCTACAGGCTGCATTCCTGAGTGTTGTGAGTCCATGTTCGGTTGCTTCACTCAGGTTTTTTCTGGCTTTATGCGTTTGCCTGAAAATGCCCAGGCTGTCGTCTACAGGTGACGGCCTCTTCAAGCTAATCATGGGATCCATTGTCGCCTGCAAACAGAATGAATCATTAGTATAGGCCTACAACAAGCCCTTAACAACTTAACAGTTGTTCACAAGTAAAATAGATTAGCATTGTGCTGGTATAGTAGTGCCTGTCCCAAGAAAGTGCCCCAAATTGTCAATTTGGCAGCCATTTATTTATGCTAATTAGATGGTCAAAAACTCAAAATTCAGCTTGGGAACAGGGCGAGTCGAATTCAGCATACCTTAATTATGTTAAAAAAGTCATGTTCCCAACTTTTACTAAAAAATGCTTCTTGAGCCTATATACAGGGCCCTTTTCGAGAAATAATTCTAGTCTATAGATGGTATTAATGAGGGATATAAGCCTTTCATTACAGAGGGTTTTTTGTCAGCTGTAGGTGACACTGCTTTAAAAAATATTGAGAGACACGGGGACATCTCAGTCTTTAATGCTGGAGAGCATCTTGCCACGATCTGAGAGAATGGCGGCTGATACCAGTGTACTGTTACAAGGAGTTGATGGCTTTGTCTAAGTTTAGGAACCGCTCTGGTGAGAAAAGAGTGAAAAAGGTGTGGACTTAGAACCCGTGTATACTTTGGGGAAAATGTTTATGGACCACGTCACTGGTGATGATGATGATGATGTTCGTGAAGCTAGTGATGGTCATATTCTTGGACCAGAAGACAAATCTGGTCATCAATCAGAAAAGTTGGGTCGCACAAGAGAGACTTATGAAGGATGCTGAGCTAAGAGTGCTAGCTAATCGAGTCCTCATGGAGGAGAAGGTTACTAAAGTCCCAGTTTTCTCCGTTAAGGAAGATGGGGTAGTAATGAGGAAGTGGAGACCACTTAATGTATCAGCAGATGATGACTGCAAAGTTCATTATCAAATTGTGTTTCCAAAACTGCAACCTTCTCGGCACTGGTGACAGCGGCAAACAACTGAATGACAAACATTCACCAACATATCTGCTGAGATCGCTCCACATGACTTTTCAATTTCCTTCCTTAGTTGTTGACATGTGGCTAGTTTTCTACTGTCCACTAAATCCTTCAGGTACTCCCACAGGTAAAAGTCGTGTGGAATTAAATCAGGTGAACATGAGGGGTACTCAACATTTCCTCTTCAGCCAATCCACCGGTCTGGGAAATGGTCATCAAGATAAGCCCTGACATCACGATGGTAATGTGGGGGTGCCGTCTTGTTGAGATTAAACTTCCTCATCTCCATACAGCTGATGAATGGCAGGCACAATGGATACCTCAAGCATGCGGAGGTATGCAGGACCAGTAACTGTCCCTCCAAAAAAAGTACGGTCCCACAATACCCCTAGATGAGGCACCACGTTCGACTAAGTCCTGGTGAATTCACTACCTTCTCCACATGAATGTTTGGATCTTCACAGGACCAATACACACAATTATGATGGTTCACTGTCCCCATTGAGCTTGAATGTTGCCTCATCTGACCAAATGATCATGTCCACAAACCGAATACCACTTCAAAATTATTTTGCGTTTTTCAAACGTCAAGCGACCCTCTGCCATGCTTACGCTTTGCATTATGGGTATCGTTTTGCTTTTGTCTGCAACTCATGCCATCTGTCAGGTGTATGCCACAACATTTAGTGAATTAATTAGGCTAGTTAATTAATTAGGTCGCTGACAAAAACGAGCCATGTTAGATTTAGGTTCAGGTCCTGATGCAGAACCGGCCTATCGGTGGGATACAAAACTTAAACTGTTCAGCCTGGTGGAGGTATGTACTCTACCTAGTGCTGTTCTCGTTTTTATATTGTTCCTGTTACCTCAACAGGGTATTTATACAATGTTCCACTACCATAGGTGAGCAATTGTGCCAATTTTGACAAACAATTTTGTGAGATCTATTGCATGTACATGTACAGGTACAATTCTGTCATTCTATGAAGGGCTGCAACCGAGGATTTAGCATTTTGTGGGACGCCATCTTGGATTGACCCACGTTTTTCCACTAATCTGCCACTTTGAGATGGCCAGTTAAGTTTTTTTTAACCCTGCAGGTGTCCCATGATAAGAAAAACACCCTTCAGGTTGGACCCTCAAGGTGGTACCAATATGTGAAATTTGGGGTCCATGGTTATGGACTCTTTTACATTTTTCAAAAACGCGACACTACCCGCTATGCAGTCCCTTGTTGAGGGCCCTATGTACCAGCAGATCACGACCCGTTGGCACACTGCTACGTCCTTTAGGAATTTGTTGCGGTACAACAACATTGAAAAGGCAGTGATCTTCCCTGAGCCCCAATTAAATCCGAAACCAATCTGAGGGCCAGAATCGAGGTATCACAATTGATTACTGAACCTGCACATGCTATGGATGAGAAACAGTGCGGTATTGCGTCTGATAGGCTAACCGTTATTTTGTACAAAGTGTTCGTGACTGTGACTCCCTCCAATTGATATCTTTCTCTGCACATTGCCTTGCTGTCCGAATCATCTTCTTGTTTTTCTTTAACGGCCGCTGTTATCCCATCTTTCTTGTGGGGTCGGCCGGAGGGAGCTTGGCTCGAGTCTTCATGAAACGCCTGGCCAGGCCTGACGTTCCACATTACCTTGGTCTCAGAATAATTTTGGTAATGGTGTATCATGTGAGCTTGCATGACTTTTTCATCTTCCACATTTTAATCTTGGATTTTTTAATTGGGTACAACATTTATTATAAAAATGCTGAAGATGGACATGAAATGTGTGAAAAAAAGAGTCTAAGTCTTCTTCCTGCATCATTCTTATTATTTGTGCTCTTTATTCAATCACAGGTTAGAGGTCACTTTTAATTATAATCTATTTCTAGGGTTGAAACAAATCTCTCCTCCTTTGCCCCATGACCCCCAATCATACTTGTTTGAATAAATTATAGTTTTCTTTGCTCAACAGGAGACAAAGAGAGACAACAGCATACTGTGGACAAGTCACGGGGAATCATCACTTTGTACCGCAGTCAGAAAGTGGCTTCTGCATTGGGAGGCCGACGTGGTCCGGCTCCCCGGTCTCGCGTCGTCCCCACGGACATTCCTCACGGTTCACTTCCTGAACAAGAGGTAAACGATGGTCACACTTTGCACACAAGATAACTTTAGAATACGCATGTGTGGCCTGCTGCACTTGTTTCTACCATACGTGTCTCCGTAAACATCACGTGGTTCATTGACTTTTTACACTGCTCTTTTGCAATGTGTCCTGCCAATGTGCTTAGGAAAATAGTCTTTTTTTTGTTCTTCTCAAAAAAAAAAAGGGTAAATTGGAACAAAAATTCCTGAAATGTATTTTTGCTAAATAGCAAAGCTTTGCATTGCTCGAGCTTTCAAACACGTTGATTGCTGACAATGAGTATACTCATAGTGCTAGGTGTACCAGATTCTACCACTATGAGTATGCTCGTAGTGCTGGGTGTGCCAGATTCTACCACTATGTGTATGCTCGTAGTGCTGGGTGTGCCAGATTATACCACTATGAGTATGCTCTTAGTGCTGGGTGTGCCAGATTCTACCACTATGGGTATGCTCGTAGTGCTGGGTGTGCCAGATTCTACCACTATGAGTATGCTCTTAGTGCTGGGTGTGCCAGATTATACCACTATGGGTATGCTCATGGAAAATATTACGCTTTTGTATTGTGTACAGAATATACTGTCGTGCTGGATAACACAACAAACGATCTGCTGGCAGTTCGATGAAAACAAATGAATGTAATAATCATGATCACATTTGTGTTGTGCTAATATATGTGATCTTGAAAATCATGAAAGTGCGCAATGCGCATGTATGGTATCGGCACAAAGTTCACTTCAGCTCAACTTTGACAACGAAGAGATGGTCACAATGTAAAAATAAATGTTTACAAGTAGAGGTATGTTCAAAGTCCACTGCCCCCATGCCAAATAAATAAATAAATAAATCCTTCAGCGCACGCCATTGCCGGGGCGCCTTTGGCACCCGGCAATGCCGCCATACAGCACGTGGAGACAGAGCTGGGAGGGAGCGGTGTACAATAATTGATCGATTCATTGCATAATTAAAATAAATAAATAATAATTGTAAAATAATTCATTTCTTCATCAATTGGCTAATAGCATCCCAAAACCATCACTGTTTCATCTGAATCTGTAACTTTTTGAAAATTAAGTAATTAATTAAAAAATTAATAATTCATTGAGTAATCAATAAATCAAAAATACTCTATCGCCAAATCACTTGGTCACTGCCGTGTCCAAATATCAGCTTCCGAGCTGAAAAGGTGTTTGAGATCTTGCCAAGATGAGAAACAAAATAAATAAGTAATTAATAAATCGATAATAATTAAGTAATTAATCATTTAATTGATTAATCTAAAAATAAAAAAATGTTCAATTTTTGCCAAAGCACATCTTCACATTTGTCCCCAAATTTAAGCTTTCTAGCTCAGAGGATGGCCGAGATATCACCTGGACAAACAAGAAAACAATTAAACAAACAGAGTAAAAACTTAGTACTCCCTTTCCTTCCTGGTGATGACGTCATGCATCGCCTCGATATGGAATTGGGAAGGAGCTGTGTACGACGACTGAAAAAACCTTGTTCTTCATGATCCAGGGCATTTGACTGCCGGTAAGAGTTGGCAGTCAACATATTAAAATGTAATACAACATAATACTTGATGCTAAATCATTTCCAACTGTAACAGCACTTGGTGGAGCAGATACCTCCGCCAGGCTGAACAGTTTACATTTTGTATCTCACTGATGGGTTGGATCTGAATTTGGACCTCAACCAAAATCTAATCGGCTTGTTCTTGTCACCTACCCAACTCATCCACCTAGTTTTGTCATAACTCGTCCAGATACTTTTTGAGATATCGTGCTGTATATCGTTTTTGGCACTCGAGGTGCTGAATGAGGAGTCGGAGCCGCTGGGATTACGGGTTTCCTGGATCAAAACTAAGATCCAGGCTTTCAATGACATCTTGGATGCTGCTGTCCTGTCTGTGCCTGTTTGTGGTGAGGATGTTGAGGTCGTGGAGAGATTCACTTACCTTGGCAGTGATATTCATGTCTCTGCTGGCTGTGAGCCAGAGGTCATCAGACATCTGGGTCGGGTCTGGGGAGTCATGGATTCATGGATCATGGGGTGTGGTGTTGTCAGTGCCTGTGCAGGACGAAAGTCCGAGTCTTCAGGTCCTTGGTCCTTCCAGTCTTGCTCTATGGATGTGGGACGTGGACTCTGACCAGGGATGTGAGACGGCAACTTGATTCCTTTGGTACCAGGTCTCTGAAAAATCCTTGGCTATCGCTGGTCGGACTTTGTGTCCAACGAGCAATTGCGAGAGAGACTCAAATGAGATTTGTTACCTGCATAATCCGTGAGTGTCAACTGCGGCTGTATGGACATGTGGCTCGTTTTCCTGATGCTGATCCTGCTCACCAGATTCTCTCAGCGAGGAAGCCTCATGAGTGGAGGAGGCCAATGGGCCGACCACGTGCCTCGTGGCTGCAGCAGGTTGATCGGCATCTCAAGGAGATGGGGATGGGCCAGGCATCTGCCTGGGTGATGGCCAGACGGAGGTCCCTGGAGTACCGGCGGAAAGTGGACGCAGCGACGTGCTGTTCCGGCGCATGCTCCCATACCTGACCTTACTTGACCTGACCTGTGTGGTTGTGACGTTGGTCCTTCCTGTCTGATCATATCTGCTGAGATCGCTGCACATGACTTTTCAATTTCCTTCGTTAGTTTTTGACATGTGGCTAGTTTTCTACTGTACACTAAATCCTTCAGGTATCCCACAGGTAAAAGTCGTGTGGAATTAAATCAGGCGAACATGAGGGGTACTCAACATTTCCTCTTCAGCCAATCCACGGTCTGGGAAATGGTCATCAAGATAAGCCCTGACATCACGATGGTAATGTGGGGGTGCCGTCTTGTTGAGATTAAACTTCCTCATCTCCATACAGCTGATGAATGGCAGGCACAATGGATACCTCAAGCATGCGGAGGTATGCAGGACCAGTAACTGTCCCTCCAAAAAAGTACGGTCCCACAATACCCCTAGATGAGGCACCACGTTCGACTAAGTCCTGGTGAATTCACTACCTTCTCCACATGAATGTTTGGATCTTCACAGGACCAATACACACAATTATGATGGTTCACTGTCCCATTGAGCTTGAATGTTGCCTCATCTGACCAAATGATCATGTCCACAAACCGAATACCACTTCAAAATTATTTTGCGTTTTTCAAACGTCAAGCGACCCTCTGCCATGCTTACGCTTTGCATTATGGGTATCGTTTTGCTTTTGTCTGCAACTCATGCCATCTGTCAGGTGTATGCCACACATTTAGTGAATTAATTAGGCTAGTTAATTAATTAGGTCGCTGACAAAAACGAGCCATGTTAGATTTAGGTTCAGGTCCTGATGCAGAACCGGCCTATCGGTGGGATACAAAACTTAAACTGTTCAGCCTGGTGGAGGTATGTACTCTACCTAGTGCTGTTCTGTTTTTATATTGTTCCTGTTACCTCAACAGGGAATTTATACAATGTTCCACTACCATAGGTGAGCAATTGTGCCAATTTTGACAAACAATTTTGTGAGATCTATTGCATGTACATGTAAGGTACAATTCTGTCATTCTATGAAGGGCTGCAACCGAGGATTTAGCATTTTGTGGGACGCCATCTTGGATTGACCCACGTTTTTCCACTAATCTGCCACTTTGAGATGGCCAGTTAAGTTTTTTTAACCCTGCAGGTGTCCCATGATAAGAAAAACACCCTTCAGGTTGGACCCTCAAGGTGTACCAATATGTGAAATTTGGGGTCCATGGTTATGGACTCTTTTACATTTTTCAAAAACGCGACACTACCCGCTATGCAGTCCCTTGTTGAGGGCCCATGTACCAGCAGATCACGACCCGTTGGCACACTGCTACGTCCTTTAGGAATTTGTTGGGTACACAACATTGAAAAGGCAGTGATCTTCCCTGAGCCCCAATTAAATCCGAAACCAATCTGAGGGCCAGAATCGAGGTATCACAATTGATTACTGAACCTGCACATGCTATGGATGAGAAACAGTGCGGTATTGCATCTGATAGGCTAACCGTTATTTTGTACAAAGTGTTCGTGACGTGACTCCCTCCAATTGATATCTTTCTCTGCACATTGCCTTGCTGTCCGAATCATCTTCTTGTTTTTCTTTAACGGCCGCTGTTATCCCATCTTTCTTGTGGGGTCGGCCGGAGGGAGCTTGCTCGAGTCTTCATGAAACGCCTGGCCAGGCCTGACGTTCCACATTACCTTGGTCTCAGAATAATTTTGGTAATGGTGTATCATGTGAGCTTGCATGACTTTTTCATCTTCCACATTTTAATCTTGGATTTTTTAATTGGGTACACATTTATTATAAAATGCTGAAGATGAGATGAAATGTGTGAAAAAAAGAGTCTAAGTCTTCTTCCTGCATCATTCTTATTATTTGTGCTCTTTATTTAATACAGGTTAGAGGTCACTTTTAATTATAATCTATTTCTAGGGTTGAAACAAATCTCTCCTCCTTTGCCCCATGACCCAATCATACTTGTTTGAATAAATTATAGTTTCTCTTTGCTCAACAGGAGACAAAGAGAGACAACAGCATACTGTGGACAAGTCACGGGGAATCACATTTGTACCGCAGTCAGAAAGTGGCTTCTGCATTGGGAGGCCGACGTGGTCCGGCTCCCGCGTCTCGCGTCGTCCCACGGACATTCCTCACGGTTCACTTCCTGAACAAGAGGTAAACGATGGTCACACTTTGCACACAAGATAACTTTAGAATACGCATGTGTGGCCTGCTGCACTTGTTTCTACCATACGTGTCTCCGTAAACATCACGTGGTTCATTGACTTTTTACACTGCTCTTTTGCAATGTGTCCTGCCAATGTGCTTAGGAAAATAGTCTTTTTTTTGTTCTTCTCAAAAAAAAAAAGGGTAAATTGGAACAAAAATTCCTGAAATGTATTTTTGCTAAATAGCAAAGCTTTGCATTGCTCGAGCTTTCAAACACGTTGATTGCTGACAATGAGTATACTCATAGTGCTAGGTGTACCAGATTCTACCACTATGAGTATGCTCGTAGTGCTGGGTGTGCCAGATTCTACACTATGGGTATGCTCGTAGTGCTGGGTGTGCCAGATTCTATCACTATGGGTATGCTCGTAGTGCTGGGTGTGCCAGATTCTACCACTATGAGTATGCTCTTAGTGCTGGGTGTGCCAGATTATACCACTATGGGTATGCTCATGGAAAATATTACGCTTTTGTATTGTGTACAGAATATACTGTCGTGCTGGATAACACAACAAACGATCTGCTGGCAGTTCGATGAAAACAAATGAATGTAATAATCATGATCACATTTGTGTTGTGCTAATATATGTGATCTTGAAAATCATGAAAGTGCGCAATGCGCATGTATGGTATCGGCACAAAGTTCACTTCAGCTCAACTTTGACAACGAAGAGATGGTCACAATGTAAAAATAAATGTTTACAAGTAGAGGTATGTTCAAAGTCCACTGCCCCCATGCCAAATAAATAAATAAATAAATCCTTCAGCGCGCGCCATTGCCGGGGCGCCTTTGGCACCGGCAATGCGCGCATACAGCACGTGGAGACAGAGCTGGGAGGGAGCGTGTACAATATATTGATCGTTCATTGCATAATAAAAATAAATAAATAATAATTGTAAAATAATTCATTTCTTCATCAATTGGCTAATAGCATCCCAAAACCATCACTGTTTCATCTGAATCTGTAACTTTTTGAAAATTAAGTAATTAATTAAAAAATTAATAATTCATTGAGTAATCAATAAATCAAAAATACTCTATCGCCAAATCACTTGGTCACTGCCGTGTCCAATATCAGCTTCCGAGCTGAAAAGGTGTTTGAAGATCTTGCCAAGATGAGAAACAAAATAAATAAGTAATTAATAAATCGATAATAATTAAGTAATTAATCATTTAATTGATTAATCTAAAATAAAAAATGTTCAATTTTTGCCAAAGCACATCTTCACATTTGTCCCCAAATTTAAGCTTTCTAGCTCAGAGGATGGCCGAGATATCACCTGGACAAACAAGAAACAAAAAACAAACAGAGTAAAACTTAGTACTCCTTTCCTTCCTGGTGATGACGTCATGCATCGCCTCGATATGGAATTGGGAAGGAGCTGTGTACGACGACTGAAAAAACCTTGTTCTTCATGATCCAGGGCATTTGACTGCCGGTAAGAGTTGGCAGCCAACATATTAAAATGTAATACAACATAATACTTGATGCTAAATCATTTCCAACTGTAACAGCACTTGGTGGAGCAGATACCTCCGCCAGGCTGAACAGTTTACATTTTGTATCTCACTGATGGGTGGATCTGAATTTGGACCTCAACCAAAATCTAATCGGCTTGTTCTTGTCACCTACCCAACTCATCACCTAGTTTTGTCATAACTCGTCCAAACTTTTTGAGATATCGTGCTGTATATCGTTTTTGGCACTCGAGGTGCTGAATGAGGAGTCGGAGCCGCTGGGATTACGGGTTTCCTGGATCAAAACTAAGATCCAGGCTTTCAATGACATCTTGGATGCTGCTGTCCTGTCTGTGCCTGTTTGTGGTGAGGATGTTGAGGTCGTGGAGAGATTCACTTACCTTGGCAGTGATATTCATGTCTCTGCTGGCTGTGAGCCAGAGGTCATCAGACATCTGGGTCGGGTCTGGGGAGTCATGGATTCACGGATCATGGGGTGTGGTGTTGTCAGTGCCTGTGCAGGACGAAAGTCGAGTCTTCAGGTCCTTGGTCCTTCCAGTCTTGCTCTATGGATGTGGGACGTGGACTCTGACCAGGGATGTGAGACGGCAACTTGATTCCTTTGGTACCAGGTCTCTGAAAAATCCTTGGCTATCGCTGGTCGGACTTTGTGTCCAACGAGCAATTGCCGAGAGAGACTCAAATGAGATTTGTTACCTGCATATCCGTGAGTGTCAACTGCGGCTGTAAGACATGTGGCTCGTTTTCCTGATGCTGATCCTGCTCCCAGATTCTCTCAGCGAGGAGCCTCATGAGTGGAGGAGGCCAATGGGCCGACACGTGCCTCGTGGCTGCAGCAGTTGATCGGCATCTCAAGGAGATGGGGATGGGCCAGGCATCTGCCTGGTGATGGCCAGACGGAGGTCCCTGGAGTACCGGGGAAAGTGGACGCAGCGACGTGCTGTTCCGGCGCATGCTCCCATACCTGACCTTACTTGACCTGACCTGTGTGGTTGTGACGTTGGTCCTTCCTGTCTGCCTGTTCACTTTCTGACAAGACTGATGCCTTTTGGTTGTTGTGGTGAATATGGTTTTATGAGGGTTACAAAGTGTTGACATATGTTGGGAAATGGTTTTTTTTTTTTTTAAATAAATATTCTTATGTAAGTAGTCTTCTTATATTATATTAT
>CM068963.1:122173352-122184818 GCA_035128595.1 Eptatretus atami
TGAAGGTTTCCCATTTCTCTGATGCTGATTGTCCTGTTGTTAGCTTCTCCCAATTAACATCACCCAACTCTCTGCTCATACCCTCAAGGTTTACCTTCCTGAAATCGAATAGCCTTTCCCTACTATCCTGAACTCTAAACCTCAACAGAATCTTTGCACACACAATGTTATGGTCACTTGCTTCTCAATGCTCACCGACCTCCACCTCCTCCACCACATTGAGATCATGACATAAAAGGAAATCTAACACTGCACTCCCCCAAATGGGCTTATCTGCAGACTGGGTTAAAAGGGATCCTGGGCTAAATCTAGGAAATCCTCATCTGTTCTGCCCTTTCCCTGTTCCTGGACCCAATCGATCTCAGGCAAGTTAAAAAGTCAGGTCAGGTCAGGTATGGGAGCGTGCGCCAGAGCAGCGCTTCACTGCTTCCACTTTTCACCGGTACTCCAGAGGCCTCCGTCTGGCCATGCCCCAGGCAGATGCCTGGCCCATCCCCATCTCCTTGAGATGCCGATCATCTTGATGAAAAACGAGGCACGTGGTCAGCCCATTGGCCTCCTCCACTCACGAGACTCCCTCATTGAGAAAATCTGGTGAGCAGGATCAGCGTCAACAAAACGAGCCACATGTCCATACAGCCGCAGCTGACACTCACAGACTATGCAGGTAACAAATCTCATTTGAGTCTCTCTCAGCAACCGCTCGTTGGACACAAAGTCCGACCAGCGATAGCCAAGGATTCTCCGAAGAGACCTGGTACCAAAGGAATTTATTCTCCATCTCAGATCCCTGGTCAGAGTCCAAGTCTCACATCCGTAGGGCAGGATTGGAAGGACCAAGGACCTGAAGACTCGGACTTTCGGCCTCCTGCACAGGTACCGACAGCGCCACACCCCATGATCCAGTGAATCAATGCTCCCTCGGCCCGACCCAGACAGTCTATTGACCTCTGGCTCACAGCCATCAGAGACATGAATATCACTGCCAAGGTAAGTGAATTTCTCGGTGACCTCAACATCCTCACCACAAACAGGTACAGACAGGATAACACCATCTAAGATGTCAGTGAAAGCCTGGATCTTAGTTTTGACCCAGGAAACCAGTAATCCCAGCGGCTCCGACTCCTAATTCACCACGTCGAAGGCCCCCAAAAGGATATCCAAAGTCTCCACAAAGATGACTGCGTCCTCTGCAAAATCAGGGTCAGAGATCTTGACATTCCCAAACAATGCACCACAGCTTGATCTCTCTGACATCCTCCCCAGAATCCAGTCCATACATGTGCTGAAAACTGTGGGGGCCAGCACACACCCCTGACAAACTCCAGTAACAACTGGAAATAAGTCAGAGATGGTACCACCACATCTCACAGCACTCTCAGTACCAGAGTATAGATCAGACATCAGATTGATCAGTTTTGGTGGCACCCCATGAAGACCAAGAACCCTCCAGCGGGCATCCCGATTCACTGAATCAAACGCTTTACAGAGATCAACATAGGCTGCAAGCACCCCCTGCCGAAACTCTTGTCTGCGTTTGGTGAGGACCCAAAGAGCAAGGATAAGGTCAGTTGTTGACCTCTGTGATGTAAAGCCTGACTGCTCTTGGTGTTGGTGCTCAAGCAGATGGTGGCGAACCCTATCGAGAATTATCCAAGCAAAGACCTTGCCCAGCACTGAGCAGCGTCACCCCTCGGTAGTTGTTGCAGTCCTGGCGATCACCCTTCCCTTTCCAGAGAGGGACGAGGCCCCTCTTCCAGGCAGTTGGGATGATGCCTGTGTTCCAGGCACAGAACTGCATGCAACGACATTAGTACAGCATTTCCACCAGCCTTGAAAACTTCAGTATGGATTCCACAGATCTCAGGAGCTTTACCCCATTTCAACTGTTTCACTGCAGTCTGTGTTTCCTCAAACAAAGGTAGATCCCATTTGATTGGAGGGTCAACAATAGGGATAATATCACCACTGACATCCATTGTCAGGTCAGGCCAGATCAGATCTGTGAGTTGCTACAGGTGTGTAAACCTGTATTAACCTGTTTCACGGTCGAGTTGTCGGCGACTAAACTCTCTCCCCCACCATGTTTCCTGCTGAGGAGGGTGTATGATATGGACACCCAGCAGGATTTAAAACAAAACCTGTCAAAGGGTGGAGGAGCTCCTTGTGAGCCAACGGCCATCCATATCTAGTGCCCATATGTCTGCAGACGTCGTCCTGCGGTTGGGTTAATTTTTGGGTGGGAGGTTGGTGGCAGGATTTACACTCCGGCCACCAGAAAAACCTTCACTCCAAAAAACACAAGAAAGCCACAAAGAAAATTGAAAACCCACTCTGTGGGAGTACCTCTTGTGCATTTGCGCAAAGCCTTTGGGACCTCCACTCTTTGATGATAGGAGGAAAACCACGGGGTAACCCTCCCAGTTTAAATTGTGGTAGTGTGTGTCGGGGTGGTGCTGAGGTGTTGTCCACTAGATGGCCGTCTCCTTGGGTTAACCTGAGGTCCCTTCGGGTGGGTGCTTGCAATGTCCTGGAAAGAGAGGATGATCACTTGTCTGTTATCATTTGAGCTCAAGGGTTTGAACATCGGTATTGCAGCACGCTGAGTTTCAGAGACCGGATTGCAGCGAGATAATGGCGGGTGGTTACACCCACTATTGATCTGGTCGCTCTGATGGTTACCATATCCAAGGAGTTGATGTAGCTGTGTCCAATAAGCTGATTCCAATAATAATTGAGGTGACACTGGTCAACGAGCGTATTATGAGACTAAGGATTCATCACTCCTTGTGTGTCATTTCCCTCTTCTCTGTATAGTGTCCGAATGAGGTGAGTGATGTCACCGTGAAGGACACATTCTATGCCATGCTCGAGTCTGGTTGATCAGTGCCCCAGGCGAGATGATGTCTTGGGGGATTTCAATGCATCGACTGGAACTGATGCAGATGGTTGTGAGCCATGTGTTGGTCCCCATGGATCTGGAACTGTGAACCAGAATAGCACTAAGTTCCTTGACTTTGCAAGAAGTCATGGACTTAGGGTGTCTGGTTTATGGTTTCAGTGCCTGCAGGCTCATCGCTGGACTTGGTATTCCAACACTGGTGGCGTGGCAAAGTGGATACATCCTTTGGTGGCAGAGGTAATTGCACCAAAGCTCCTCCACCTTCGGTGGCAGAGGTAATTACACCAAAACTGAATTACTTCACAAGATTAATATGAGAAATGAATGTTAATCACGAAGGTGATGATACACCTTTTCTTACAAGAGAAGAGATTGAACAAATGACGGTAATGGTTAATGGATTGATGTTATTTATTTATTTTCGATCGTCATTTTCGAAGAAATATCAACACAAGATATTGTATAAAGACAATAATGGATCATCTTAAAATTAAACCTTAACTCGGGATAAAACAGAGTTTCTAAAAATGCCAATATAAATTTATATAATTTATTTTCTTCATATATATATATATATATATATATATATATATATATATATATAATATATATATATATATATATATATATATATGCACGCACGCACGCAGACACACACACGATTGATGGTTTTTTTTTACCTGTTTGGGTAAATAAGATAAAATTTAACAACCATAAAAATTCCAAATTCATGAAGATGTCTCATAGTTGGTTCAAGCGGATGTGGAAAAACCTGCCTACTTTTAAAGATGCCCCTTACTCCCAACTTTTTAGATTTTGATAATTTAATCTTTTTCACAAAGTCGAGTTTTCAACCTGAGTATCAACTACTCTCACAAGGTTTTAATGCTGGTCTTCAAAAAGAAGACATAATTGGTTTATTTAAACTTCAAAACGAACTAAATGATTATAACATTGAAGATATAATTCACTATTTTGTGATACACAGAAATATAAAAAATCAAAACCAATAACTTGTATTCTTAGTGATAATACGGATGATATACCTTCACCCCAAGATTTGGATAAATCAAAAAAGAACCTCGTTATCTTTGATGATTGTGTTCATGAGAGAAACCAAACGGTTATGGATGCTACTACACAAGAAGGAGACATTGTTCTTGTAATTGTATTTATCTTGGTAATCATACTTTCAACTCCTCGGCGCTTGATAAGAAGTAATACTAATACTTTTATTTCATTCAAGTTAAATTCAATAGATATAAACAATTTTTGGAGAGACAATTGTTCTGTATAATGTCGGAAAAAGGAATTTGAGGAGTATTTGAAACACACGACTGGAAGATATAAATATATTGCCGTGAAACAAGATGAGATACTGAAGGATGTTTTTCAAGAAATAAATGGATGCAAAAGAATGAGCAAGAAGATTTAAGGAACATCAAGAGTTGGTTTCAAAAGTTGTAAAACAACAGGAAGACATAAAGAAGAAACGCAGACAGAAACTAACGGATGAAGAAGCGTTTGAAAGAAAACAAGAGAAAAATTTTAAACCACTTTAAAAAACTTCCCAACAAAAAATGATAGATGTTTCTACAGTTCCTGTGATAGAATATGCTCCAAAAAAAACTTTTAATGCCATAAGATTTTGGACAAATGACGGAGCAAGAACGAAAATATATATAGGAGAATTAGAATATGATGATGAAGGATTATTTCAACAACTATAAGAGATAAATCAACTCCCTGATTATGTTGTGAATGCTCTCAAAAACATTGAATATTCAGCGGATTCAAAAACCATAGCAGGACTCGTACCAACAGAACAACCAGCAATATTCTATCTTGTTAAAGAAAAGGTATTGATATATAATGATGAATTGAGGTTCTTAGGTTCTGTCCGACCACCTGTTAAATTTACCCCCAGATTAATGTTTCTTCTTACAAAAGATGGATATTACATTTTAGCCAAGAATAGTTTGATTATTTCAATGAACCATTGAATATAGAAAATGAAGATGATGGAGTATATATTGATTTACTAAACTCACTTGATGATGATGTGGTTGGTGTTGCTGGGAGAAGAAAGAAGAATGAGAATGAGAAACACATAATTGAGGCTTTAAGTAGGCTTGGTTCAGGTGTTAGTTTTCTTCCAAATGACCCATCACAATTAGTTAATAGACTGTTATTGTTGTTTGGTGGTAAGAAGGCTGGAAACAACAATTGTTTTAATGAAGCATCAGCCATTTTAGACCAGTTGATGAATATGAAAATGATAAATAAATGTCAATACAAAGATTTCTTTTCCCCATATTAAATACGATGAGAAGTACAATCCTTAGTTTTAATTTCACAACGAGTGATCACACATCTTCTTTCCCATTATCACTACAACTTGACCCAACAAAGGATATGAAGAGAGAGAACTTTATAATTACGTTTAATAGTAATATCACGATGAACAAGGATGACAAGATTAAGTTATAATGACAAGTTAGATGAATCCGAACACCATATACAATGGATTATAAGCACGTCTCACCGGAGCATACGGGATTTCTCAATAATCTTCGAAATTGCTCGTCTTATGAAAGAACAGGGTGATGAACCAAAAAATATTGTTATAGATATTCAAAAAATACTCAAAATCAACGATTAAAATTAAAAAATACTACAGAGAGTTGATTTCACAATTGATAATTCATTTAGAGAGTTTATTGGTTTCTCTCAAAAAATGATTGAAACTAATGGGCGTTTTATAGGTAAATGTCATTCAAAATATCCTCAGGAATAAATTCGGTATTAAATTCACGTGTGATTTGATATGGTGCTTATAAAATGGAATAAGAACAAATACAATATTTTCATTCAGCGCATACTCAACCCCATTGGTTATAAATTAATATGGAACCAAAAATCTGGTTTATCTTCCGTGTCTAAGTAAGAGCCAGAACAGAGTAAATTTTAGGATAACCGACCAAGATAATGACATGATTTATTTTAATGGAGAAATTATATCCATCAGAATTCACTTACGTGAAGTTTTACAATAAATAAATACGATGGTTATTGTGAGGAAGCACGAGTTGGGAAAATATGAAATAATTACAGGGGATGGGATGTTCCTTTCCCCATACTACAAGGGTGAAGGTATGTATCTTGGTAGAGGATACTATGAACCTAAGAGGCAAAGGGGTGTCGGACATCAATTTATTGTTTGTTTTCAATAAAAGATTTGTTTTCAACAACAATAAATGAATTATTTTTTCAATATTCAATATATAGAAAACGGGTTGTTTTCAATAAAAGATTGGATTTATACTGATGTTAATAAACCAACAAGTTTGGATTTAACTAAAATGTTAAATCCTGAAATTTGAATCCGGTTATGAGAATTTTTTTGTTAGTGATTCTTAACCATTGAGAGATAGTGCTAAAAACTATATATACCATGATATCTCTAAAAGTTGTGGACGAATTGTAACAAAACTAGGTGGATGATTTGGTTAGGTAACAAGAACAAGGCGATTCGATTTTGATTCAGATCCCGTCTATCAGTGGGATACAAAATGTAAACTGTTCAGCCAGGCAGAGGTACGTGCTCTACCGAGTGCCGTTCCATTTTGCCAAGTGTCACTCTATGGGTGATTTTTCATTCCTTTGTTTGTTTGTCCATCTGCACAGAACTTTCGTGTTTTTCTCCACAACCACTTGTCGGATTGTGGCGAAACTTTCACCATCGGAGCGACTACTCATGTACAATGTTTTAATGAAAATTGTGATATCGGTCACGTGTTGTGGTAGCCATGTTGGAAAAATGGAAAAGCTTGAACCTCTGTATCTCTGAAACTGCACCAAGGAAAAATTTGAAACTTGGCACATGGCAAGTACTCCTTGTAATAAAATAAAATTTAAAAAAAAGCTTCAAAAATCTTCTCTGAAGAGGCTGAACAGATCGAGACGAAACTTTATACTTATGACCACCAATCCATGAGGAACTAGAGGGGCACTTGGTAAAGCTCATACCTCTGCCACGTAATGCCTGATCCACGAGAACATATTGGGCCCAATACATTTTTGAAATATCATGCTATACAGTACTATATCGTTTTTGGCCCAATCTCTCAATGGTAAGGAATCACTAAAAAAAACTTATCAGATCCACATCCGGATCTTCACTAAAGTTGAATCAATTCTTCCTAGTCACACACCTAACGTGTCTACCAAGTTTCATCCGAATCTGTCCACAACTTTTTGAGATATCGTGCTATTTATATCATTTTTTGGCCCAATCTCTCAATGGTGAAGAATCACTTTTAAAATTCTCCTAGTCTGATCCGGATCCGGATCTTCACCCAAATCGAATCAATTCTTTTTCATCACACACCGAACCTGTCCACAAAATTTCATCCGGATCCGTCCCCAACTTTTTGAGATATCCTGTACACAAATAAACAGAGACAGAAAGGTGTGAAAACATAACCTCCTTCACCATCGGTGGTGGAGGTAACAAAAGATTAACTCATATGACGTCATAGGTCACATGGTTTGGCAGCCATATTGGATTTACCCCAAAACCTATAAAAATCATCTCCAGAACAGCTTGACAGATCAAGGGGAAACGTCACACAAATGTTCTCCAAGCCTTGGGTGTACAAGTTTGTTATTGAATAATTGATAGATCACATGATTTGGCAGCCATATTGGATTGAAGAGAAATATTAAATGTTTTCTCTGGAACTGCTTAAGCAATGGACTTGAAACTTCACAATTATGATGCAGTAGTGATGGGGAATACGTGTTTTAAATTTCAACTTGATCGGACGCATGGTCTGGCAGCCAGAATTGTTTAATATTTTGATGTGGTTTTTTTTTTTATTATTTTTTTTTTTTTGAACAAGGCTCACTTAGCTGTGCCTGGGTGGGTTTGAGGGTAGAGTGGTCGCAGCTGAAATGTGAATCCTATCCAGGTTCCTCCTGATGACTTCATCTTTGGTTTTTGCTTGTTTGGGTTCCTTCTGATTACTCCAATGCAGGACTGATGCAGGAATTATTTTAATCCCATTCTGAATTAAATTTAACAATAATAAACTTGGCCCTGATCTTATGTCTGACATTGAGGGCCTCCACCATTGATGGGAGAGTAGGAGTAGCATGTGCAAGGTGTATTGCCCAGATCTGAATCCATATTGGTGATCTGAGAATGATGAGGTTGTTGGAGAAAAGGAATGATTTAATATCAACTGCGATGATGGATTCCATGACAGCCTTGCTGATGATCCCACCCCAAACCCACCACCTACATATTCCCTGTTTTCCTTCCTGAAAGTCCCTGTGGTACCATCGTGTTTCCCCATGTACCCCGCCCCATCATATTGTCTTTGTTTCCCACTATTTTGTGCTTCCCTCTCCCACCCCTCTTGTCTCCTGCCTTGTTTTATGTTTCTGTGTACTCGCTCTTCCACAAGCCTTGACTTGGTATCAAAAAAAACGAAGCTGATTCTGCAGTTCTGCAGTTGAGGATCAGTTTTTACATCTTTTTTTTTTATGGAATACAGCGATGTTGGCTGACATACAATGAGATGGATGGTGACCTCAGTCAAATGATAGGGTGAAAAGAACAAAATGAAAAAGAAAATGAAACGACATGCTGAAAAAGAACAGCTGAGGAGGTTTTTTATGCCACACGAGCTGATGCCGTCCGGTCCAGGAGCAGAATCAGTGTCTGGGATTTCCAGAAACGTCTCCACTTTCTCAGGTGCAAAAGACAGAGTGCAGGAACAGTTGGATATGAGCGGGAAGGGTGGTACAGAGAGAGAGAGAGAGAGAGAGAGAGAGAGAGAGAGAGAAGGGGGGGGTCGGTCGGGGCCACAAGTTTGTAAGCAACACAGAATTGAGCCATTCGGCCTTCTTACGAGTGAGTCGCTGTGGTGCCATTTGAAGAGAGGGTAGGGATGTAGGGGAGCATACTCCAGACATAATAATGTGCCACCATGTTTTAGAGGAGGAAGACAAGTCTTGAGGTTGGACAGATGATCTTTTCTGGCTCTCCTTGTTTTTTGTTTTTTTCTGGCTTTCCCTCCCACCCATGTTTTTCGTCATGGTGTAGAATGTAGATGGAGGTGTGGTGTCACCTGAAAGGGGAGTTTATGTGAGTGGTAGATTTCTCTAGCTGACACTGTCTAGGTGCAGGACCTCATTATTGACCCCCCCCACCCCCATCCTCATATCGGAGGAGGGGGGTGAGGGGGGTGAATTTTATTTCTTTTTGTTTCATTGTAGTACCCAGACCCATTTTATGACTTGTTTTTTTCATAAGTGTATCCATGTTAACATTGCCTTTATCCATTCCGGTAGAAGCTACCTTTACAAACATGGTATCATTTGATAGGTACATGAAATAGCTTTTCAATGTGTCCAAACACGTGACCAAACATCGATTTTGTAAGCCCATGTATGCTCGGAAAGAACCCACAACCCCATAAATTTCATGTAGCTTCAAAGAGAAATTCCCCTCAACAGTTGGAATGAAAGGATTATGGGACCTGTGTCAGAATGTTTTGCAGAATGCCAAAGCCGATGTGTCCACAATAACATGCCTACTTATTTTGGAAATATTAATGTGTACATATTGTTAAAAAAAATAGAAAAATAAAAACCATATCTCATCTTGCAGACAGAGGAGAATCGTCACAGATTGCTGGACTTCCAGAAGATTGACAGAGAACTAGAAGATTGACTTCTCTAAAATAGACAAGTGCCACCTGATAACAAATGAATCCACATCAGTTGTTGAGGTCCTCTCTTCTGACCATGAATAAACTGATACCAAAATAGCCCTTCATGAGAAACATGTTGTCACAGCCAAGTCCCGGTCCTGTCATTGTGTGTTCACCATCTTGAGACACTGATATACTAGTATTTCTACTCGCAGTCCCCCCCCCCCCCCCCCCCCCCCCCCCCGAGTCTGAGAGTCTGAACAAGGCACATATCTGGATAATGGTCATGGAAACAACAGAAATACAGTATGTAATATTGCTATCTGTGACCTGTCTGTTCCTGTCAATAAGGTTTTGAAAAACAACAGAAAGAAAAACAACATGGAAACAGCAGAAATACAGTATGTAATATTGCTAGCTGTGACCTGTCTGTTCCTGTCAATAAGGTTTTGTTGGGACTGCATGCCTTGACAGGAAATTATGGTGTGTCTGCTTTTTTTGAAAGGGAAAGATCTTTTTCATGCTCCTAAAAAAGGATCCCAAGTACCAAACATTGATGTGTTTGTTGAGGTTGCATCAGATTGGAAAGTTGAGGCTGGAGTAATGGACATGATTTAGGAATACCATCAGCAAGATGTGTGGTAGAAAGCGATCAGAGAGTGTAAACTCATCACGGCAGCAGATATTCTTGGAGAAATGTTACAAAGATGGACGAATAGTTGACCTGTCTCTGCTCCCACCCTGCAAGGAGACTTTGTTCTTGCACACCCAGCGAGCCAACGATGTCTGCCGCATATGGAGATGGTCATCCATCGTCTCGATCAATGCCACAAACATATATTTGTATGGTTGGACAAACTATCCAGTGGACAAAAATCTCATTCCTGGATGATGATATGTCTGTTGTCTGTTGTGAACATGAGGACAGAGTTGCTGATCTGGACACAAGTGAATGCCAGAATGAAGTGATGGAACTGTCCGATGATCATGAAGACTTTTGAATGAATAACAATCAACACTCTCCAATCTCACTATCTCTGTTTAAACTCTCTGTTCTCACTATCTACCATGATCTTTCCTTGGAAAGCCACATTTCCAAGGTGGCTTCGAAAGCCAGTCGCCGACTGGGCATCCTCCTTCGTGCAACGTCCTTCCTTGGCACACCTGAGCTCCTGACCACATACAAAGCTTTCATACACAACCTGATAGAGTACTGCTCTCCCCTCTGGGCTGGTGCTCCTGCCTCACAGCTTTCTCGGCTTCACACTGTGGAAATCAAGGCTTTTAGAATCATTGGTGTCTCCCGCGATGAGTCTGAGTCTTTGGGTCTCTCATTCTCTCACTGCAGGCAGGTCGGTGGTCTTTATGTCTTCTTCCATTTCCTCTCTGGCCTTGCCCCCCCCCCCCTCCACTCTGTGATTTGTTACCCCCACCCCACTATATTTCCTGAGGGTGCTCATGGTTCTCCAGCAACCCCCTTCTTGTGAAACTACCAAAATCAATAATCACTGCTCACCTTCACTCTTTCATTCCTCTTTTTCCCGTCTCTGGAACAAACTCCCAGACTCTCTTCAATCCCAAGTCATCACGGGGTCATCGGTGCTCGGCTTCCACCGAGTTCCGCAGCCAATCATCATTACTATTCACATTTACAGATTTTTCTCACACACCACGTTAACCTATCCTCTCACATGTCTGTCTCTCCCATCTACTGTCTCATCTGATGTAGACGCAAATTACTAAAAGAGCAATTACAGACACGCACTCCTTTACTCTTGCCCTTCTGCATCACATTTGCACCCCATTAACACCTCCCACTCACGCACCATAGACACCCCCAGT
>CM068963.1:122207948-122242029 GCA_035128595.1 Eptatretus atami
GATAATCTCCTAAGTACATGTGTACTTAGCCCAAACCCGTTGTCTAAAGGGAATTTATGTGATTCATTCGGGCTGCGACGCTTTGAGATAGCCGTTTTTTCTGTTCTATCTTTATTTTGAACCAGCCACGTCCCAACCGCCATCACACAACAACCACCGCACCCACCACACCAGCCATCGTAACCAACTGCAACCACGCTCCAACCCTCAGACAACAACGCCAACAGCCACGCCCTTAACCGTCACAACTCGCTCCCACATCATCGCATCATGCCATTCCCACACGGCACCATGACCATTCCCGCAGCACCTGTGAACACTGAGCGTCGGGCTGTGCTGGCGCTCGTTCAGCGATACGCACCGAGCCGCGAGTGCAAATAGCGGCCTTTCCGAGGGAAAATTCGGATCAGGAATGCTACACGCCCACTTTGGATTCGTCCAATTAGCAAGGCGGGGCGGCTTGGCTCCGCCTCCAGGCGCGTCTGTGTGAAATCGAGATATGCAAATTCTAGGATCAGGGGAGGTTCACGCCCCTTTCCTCCGACCAATGGGCGAGCGTGGCTCCGCCCCGAGCTCATCCTGATCCGGAAATTTGCATACTGGGTTCTCCTGCCGGCCTATAAAACGCCGAGCGCAGAGGGTTTTGCAGAAGTGTGGCAGTGAGTCGAGTTGGCAGAGAGTTTAGGCGTGGGAGTCAAGTCAAGTCGGGTGGAAGAACGGAGTCGAGTCGGGTGGGAAGGCATCAAGTTGTTTTCTGCGGTCGGCTGAGGAGAATTGGGGAAGAGGCCAAGGAGCTCGGGTCCGAGGCAGGGAAGACGGCGGTCGGCGACGAGGTCGCGGTGGGATCGCTCATCGCGGGACCCAAGCAGCCAGCCATTCTCCTCCCCCAGGGCATCAACAATCCCCCCATTTCCCCCACGCTGAGAGAGTGCAAAAAGGGGCCCCGTTCCACCCCACTCCAAGCGGTGCCAACGAAACCGGCGAAGGAGCACGAAGTTGGGGCACCGCCGCGCAGCGACATTTGGGCTCGTCACGAGGACGCGGGTAGGACCCCCCCCCCCGGTCTCACGGGCCTGGCCGCTCCTTCAGGTCACGCGCACAGATTGGCCACGGGCCCCTCGTCTTTGAGGGTGGCCTTTCTTTTGCTTTTGAGTAAATGTTGTCGGCGCCGTCTGTAAAGTAGAACTGTACAAGTGTTGCCGAGTGTTCGCGTATTCGGTAATATCTCTGCGTCGTTGTTTCTTTTGTTGCATTTGCTTTATGTGCATACTGTATGGCTGTATATGTGTGCTATCCGTGTGTCGCGGAATAAATGTGCTTACTTGTTGAACTGTACCCGTTTCGCTTCGTCTTTTCTTTAATTGAATCTCCATCTTGCTTCACGTAAAAGGGTTCGTAGTGGGCTTGATACGCCCGATAATTAATTGGAACCGTCGAGGCCGACGATAACACCGCTCGGTTATCCCAATAGCAGGGAACGGACCGCTTAAGCGGCCCGTGTCCGGAGTCGACCTACGGCGAGGTGCGATCGCCCGGTTTACCATCCGCGTGGACTTAGGTAGGTCGAGTTTGGCGAACAACCCTATCCCACGCGGGTGGCGATTGGCACGATCGTGGTGAGGTCGAAAGGCCCACCCGTGACTGGCTCCGGGCGATAGTTCCCGGAGGGTCACGACAGAATTGTCCGTCCGGTGGGCGAGGGCGCCGCCATTCGAGTCACGTGGCCGTTCGCACGCCGGCGGGCGGAATTCGCAACACTGTGTCAGAGAGCGGGAAAGGAACTCTCGTCTCCAAGCTAAATTCACGGGAATCGGTCCAGGGGTGAGAGGAGCGACCCCCGATTCCCTCCAAATTACGAGCGATTTAAAATTAACCCGTTACGAGAAATAAGATGGAGTCTCAAGGTGAGCAGGAGCCGGGGGTAATAGAAATGGATGTAGGATTGTTAGAATCCATGGCTCAGGATGGAAACCCCGAGCAGGACATTGGTGTGCAGGAACAGTTTCCCCCCCAAACGAACCCAGAACCCGAAATGGGCGCAGCAGCGGCAGAGGCCGCGGCGTATGACACCCCCCTCCCCCCTCCGTCAAATCCCTCCCCAGCCCTCGGCGGATCCGGCCCGATATGGCGAATCGGCTACCACGGGGTTAGCTGACGTAAGAGGGATGTTGGAAGCATTGATGGGAGCAATGAGCAAGATGGAAACAAACACAAACGAATGAAAAACGAAAATGGAAACAAACACAAACGAAATGAAAACGCATATGAAAACAAATGCACAACAATTGAAGGATGAAATGAAAACGAATATGAAAACAAATGCACAACAATTGAAGGATGAAATGAAAACGAATATGGAAACAAATGCGCAAGGAATGAAGGAAGAAATAAAAGAAATGCGGGGTGAGATGCAGCAAATGGGCCGAAGCCTGCAGGCGGGCATGAAGGCAATAACAGGGGAGTGCGTAATGGCGACGCCACGTGTGGGAGCGAACGAGCTGGGAGGGGGTGCACGGTTGCCAGGCCCGCAATGGAGGCGGGTGAGGGCAAATTAATTCGGGGGACGTGTTGGGCGAGGGTAGTGCGGAAAAAGTGACGGTGACCGAGAGGGAAAACTAATTGGGGTGACGGAGACGTGCACGAGGGAGGTAAAAGGGAAGAGACGGAAATAAAAATAGTGGAGACACGGGAGATAGAGGGTGAATTGGACGGGGTTAGAGACGAGCACACACACACAGAGGTAGTGAGGACGATGAGGGGGAGCTGGCGGACTGGTTAGAGACCCGGTGTGAGCAGCTGGATGGCCTCCTCCAGGAACGAGGGGAGGGAGTTTGCCCCCTTGAAGCTGATCACGACCAGGTGGGTTTGGTCGTGCTTCGCGAGTTGAGGGGACGGGTGCTGCGGACGGGTGCACGCCGAGCTTGGGGGGTATAGAGGCCCCGGAACCCCTTGTGGGGACACCAATCCCCAGTGTGGTTGTCCCGGTGTGTGTGGTGCAACGAGTGAGTGCGCCCCCGTGTGTGGATGGGACCCCGGGTGTGGGTGCGACCCCGTGTGTGAGTGGTGTGGTCGCGAGTGTGCCGGGGTGCGTCCTCCCAGCACGCCGTGTGTGGATGAGGCACCGTGTGTGGAAGGAGCCACGTGTGCAAGTGGAAGGCCGTGTGTGAGTGGAACCACGTGTGCGAGGGAGGTGGCATGCGTGAGTGAACGGCCGAGTGTGAGCGAGACCGTGTGTGTGAGAGAGCGGTATGTGAGGGAGATGACGGTGGGCATGTGCGAACATGCAGCCGCGTCTCCCGGTGTGAGTTTAATGGAGTGGAGTGTGAGCGTTGTAACACGCAGGTGTGCGTGGATTGAATGGCGACGACGACAGCGACAGAGGAACAAAGGCCGAATAGCGGCCGTAGTTGCATCGGGGACCGCGCCGGGTTCACCCAGCAGCGAGCGCGAGGTCCGTGCTGTGCAACGCACGAGGCCGCCACGTGCTCGCTTGCGGAGTGAAGCCCGGTCCGGAAACGCCAGCGGTGGATTTGCCGATCCCGCGGCACGACAAAGGTTAGGCAGGATACGGATTTGGACCGGATGGGTTCTCCACGCGAGCTTGTGTTAAGCTCCAACGGGCAGAGCACATGTGTTCGCGTGGGGAGCCCTCGGAGTGTGAGGTTTGCTTTTGTGGTGCGCACGGTGACGTCATGGCTGCACGTGGGGTTGGAATCCGGCAGGAGGGTGAATCCCTGCCGGATGGTACCGTCCAAGAGGGACGAGGTACGCGTGCAGCTGCATGACGTCACGGGCAGGTGCAAAGAGCACAGGCTGCGAGTTGCCGCGCTGGTGCTGCGCGTAATTGGAAAATTTTTTTTTTTAACAAAAGCAAGCCTCGCTTTCGGGTGAACAGGATTCCTGGGTAAGGGGTGGAAGACCCCTTCCCAGGGCACAGGATGGAACTAGCTAGGGGGAAGGGTTAGTGATAGCTAGACCGGCTTCATGGGGCAGGGGTAAGTCCTCATGGGGCCCGTGGAATGGATTAGGTAGAGGGATTCAGTTTAGATTTAGGTTGGAAATAAGATTTGAGGACAGTGACAGACTTTGGATGTGTAGTGGGGACGTAGATTAGCTACGTAGTGTTAAAAGGAACGTGCTATAGTGTAAGGGATGACGTGGGAGCACGAGTTAGTTAGGGGATGTAGTGAGCAGGATGGCAGAGATTCAGCAGTGAGTTGAGAGGTGTGGAAGGAACATGTAATTGATGAGTGGGTGAGGCCAGCGGGTCTGTATGTATGGAGCGATTGTGGAATGCATGGTGCGATGATGATTGGGGGAGGAGTGATTCTCGCCCAAGGGACCCGGGGTCAGTGTAGAGTGAGTTAGTGGGTTAGTTAATTGAAAAATGGAGGTCGTTTTGTTGTTGGTGGGAATGTCGGCTCGATACCCATTTGGAGGGGTGCAGGACCCCTGTTGACGGCTGGGAGCGTGGCTGCGAAAGGTGAGTATCGCTGAGTGGGTACCCCGGGCACCGGGCTAGTCGGCCGTGGTAGGCCAAGGGCCATGGGGGGCCGGGTTAGCGTAGTGGGCACGGGTGCGCCGCATGGTGCGGGGCCCGGGCGCATTAGCCGCGTGGGCAGTGTTGTGGGCACGGGTGACCCTCGGAAAGGGGCCCGGGAAGCCAGCCTGCCACGTGAGCGTTTCAGGGGAGTCGCCATGGAGGGCACTCCCCGGTGTTTAGGGAGCTGGTAGGCTCGGAGGCAGTGTAGTGCCCGGGGTGCTATCGTTGGGGAATCGGCAGAGGGTAGTGCCTGCCAAGGGAGCCACGCGTCCCAGCCGGTGAGACCGTGTGAGGGCACGGGAAGAAAATTGGGAGGCGAGGCCCGAATTGTAAGGACACCAACGCAGGCGACGGGAATCTTGGTTGATAGAACCAATAGTTTAAGCGAGAGGCGCTTGTTGAAAGCCCCGGGGTGTTTAACACGGTTAATGGATAGGGTAGATTAGGAAGTGTACCCTCCGCACCATCCATCCCTTCGCTTCGTTGTGGGCCGCTGGACCCACTTTGGGTTAGATCGCTGAAGTCTGGGGAGGCCATCTTGAGGCTTTATTGGGCCTCGACGCAGGACGCTAGCCCTCCCTCATTCCCCTCCGGGAAGGGAACGTAGGGGTTGGGAGTAGGCTAGGGGACGATAGGTTAGCCGAACAAGGACGTAAAGGGGGTTAGGGGACGATTTCTAGAGGGGGATGAAAATAAAAACAAACAAAAAAATAAGTTGGGGCTAAATTGGGTTTTGTTAAGGGAGTGGGTATGGACAGTGACAGGCAAAGGCGATAGGTTGGGAGGGAGACAGTAGGTAGGTCCGAGCCCGCCTTCTGAGTGGCCAGCACCACCGCACTCCCTCCATCAACCTCCACTGCACGGCAAGAGGCTGCCCAACTTCATCGGCAGCTGTGTTTTGCTGCAAGGCCTGTGCCGGCCGGATCGTCTGCAGACGTTTTCTGCAACGCCTGTGCCGGCCAGTTCATCTGCCGGCTGTTTTTGTACAGCGGCCCTGTTTTGCCATGCCTTGCCTGCCTGCCTTTGCTTTGGCCCATGCCCACTGCCCCTGTTCACCAGCCCGTTCAATTTTGCTTTGCCCCCTTGTTCAATGCCATGTGCGCCAGGATCATCAAGCAACAGTTTGCAAGCTGCAAGAACTGTCCTGTTGGCAGCTACAACACGGGCCTGCAGTGGGCGCCCGTGCACCGTGTTGTATCCATCCATCCATCCACCGTTCCTTGTTTGTGTCGGCTTGAGTCCGCACCGTTCACGTGCCGCAGGGTGCCCTGTAGGCAGCCGCACAAGGAGACTGCATTTGCGCAGCCCATGCGCCATTGTTCGCTGCACCCATTTAAAAGGGGGAGGCCTAGGACTGCGTGTGAGCAGCCGGCCACGTTCCCTGCCACCTGCATTGCTTGAGCCAGAGACTGCATGCGAGCAGCCTGGCTCCCTGCTAACTGCTTTCTCTTTGCAGAGTCCATTGATCCTGGGCCATGGTTTAGTGTAAAATTTGTAAGTTAAGGTTAAGTTGTACTGTAAATATGAGTGCGCCCCCGACATGTCTGTCTAGCGCCCGCAATTTTATTAAGTCGTCCGTGTGAGTGGGTTTGTTTAGTTAGTTACTCAGCCCTCAGGTTATTTATTTTGGGGACACGAATACCATGAATGTCGCACTCAGGGATCCGAAGGTAAAACGTACTAGGGGAGAACTACACATGATGGCACACAAAAATTTGACGACTCGGGACGAGTCTGTAAAAAGGGGAGGGGTAGTGTTACGGCTGTGGAAATTCGCAAACCACCATTCAGGTCCGCGTAGGTGAGATATCTCTAAGTACATGTGTAGTTAGCCAAACCCGTTGTCTAAAGGGAATTTATGTGATTCATTCGGGCTGCGACGCTTTGAGATAGCCGTTTTTTCTGTTCTATCTTTATTTTGAACCAGCACGTCCCAACCGCCATCACACAACAACCACCGCAACACCACGCCAGCCATCGTAACCAACTGCAACCACGCTCCAACCTCAGCAACAACGCCAACAGCCACAACCTTTACCGTCACAACTCGCTCCCACATCATCGCATCATGCCATTCCCACACGGCACCATGACCATTCCGCAGCACCTGCGAACACTGAGCGTCGGGCTGTCCTGGGCTCGTTCAGCGATACGCCCCGAGCCGCGAGTGCAAATAGCGGCCTTTCCGAGGGAAAATTCGGATCAGGAATGCTACACGCCCACTTTGGATTCGTCCAATTAGCAAGCGCGGGGCGGCTTGGCTCCGCCTCTAGGCGCGTTTGTGTGAAATCGAGATATGCAAATTCTAGGATCAGGGGAGGTTCACGCCCCCTTTCCTCCGACCAATGGCGAGCGTGGCTCCGCCCCCGAGCTCATCCTGATCCGGAAATTTGCATACTGGGTCTCCTGCCGGCCTATAAAATGCCGAACGCAGAGGGTTTTGCAGAAGTGTGGCAGTGAGTCGAGTTGGCAGAGAGTTTAGACGGTGGAGTCAAGTCAAGTCGGGTTGAAGAACGGAGTCGAGTCGGGTGGCGAAGGCATAAAGTTGGTTTCTGCGGTCGGCTGAGGAGAATTGGGGGAAGAGGCCAAGGAGCTCGGGTCCGAGGCAGGGAAGACGGCGGTCGGCGACGAGGTCGCGGTGGATCGCTCGTCGCGGGACCCAAGCAGCCAGCCATTCTCCTCCCCAGGGCATCAACAATCCCCCTTTTCCCCGCGCTGAGAGAGTGCAAAAGGGGGGCCCGTTCCCACCCACTGCAAGCGGAGCAACGAAAACCGCGAAGGAGCATGAAGTTGGGGCACCGCCGCGCAGCGACATTTGCGGCTCGTCACGAGGACGCAGGTAGGACCCCCCCGGTCTCGCGGGCCTGGCCACTCCTTCAGGTCACGCGCACATATTGGCCCACGGCCCCGTCTGCCCCTTGTCTTTGAGGGTGGCCTTTTCTTTGCTTCTGAGTAAATGTTGTCGGCGCCGTCTGTAAAGTAGAACTGTATAAGTGTTGCCGAGTGTTCGCGTATTCGGTAGTATCTCTGCGTCTTGTTTCTTTTGTTGCATTTGCTTATGTGCATACTGTATGGCTGTATATGTGTGCTATCCGTGTGTCGCGGAATAAATGTGCTTACTTGTTGAACTGTGCCCGTTTCGCTTCGTCTTTTCTTTAATTGAATCTCCATCTTGCTTCACGTAAAAGGGTTCGTAGTGGGCTTGATACGCCCGATAATTAATTGGAACCGTCAAGGCCGACGATAACACCGCTCGGTTATCCTGATAGCACGGAACGGACCGCTTAAGCGGCCCGTGTCCGGAGTCGACCTACGGCGAGGTGCGATCGCCCGGTTTACCATCCGCGTGGGTACTTAGATAGGTCGAGTTTGGCGAACAACCCTATCCCACGCGGGTGGCCGATTGGCACGATCGTGGTGAGGTCGAAAGGCCCACCCGTGACTGGCTCCGGGCGATAGTTCCCGGAGGGTCACGACAGAATTGTCCGTCCGGTGGGCGAGGCGGCCGCCATTCGAGTCACGTGGCCGTTCGCACGCCGGCGGGCGCGAATTCGCAAACAATATCCAGGATGACTCTTATCCCTAAGAGCCCCGTGATATTGAATTGGGTGTATGTTGTTATGGACTCGGGGTTCGAAGCTCGCCACGAGGGGAAGCACTCGGATCCCTCCCGAATGCCCGGTCCTGAGGCCGCAGGGCACAGATAACTTCGTGCACTGGCAGGTTACTAAACAACTACAAATGCCGATTGGCATTGCCAATCCTGTCAGCGTTACACTACCTTGTGTGATACCTTACTTGTGGATGGCCGAACCGGGGGAGGGGGGGGGTGGTTTCTTGCCTTCAGCGTACACCCGGATTACTGCAGAGCAATTCAGTGAGTGTGCACTGGCAAACAAGAGCAAATTAATGGGTACAACTTCCTGGCTAAGCTAATGTATGGACCATGCTAAACCAATGAAGGAAAAGACAAAACAAGCTGGGTACATTTAGAACATAAGCAATAATTTATAGTTGTAGTAGATAGTGGAAAAATCGTGCAAATTATGATACAAGCATCAAATTTGGCATTTCTGTTCTGCAGGGCTTTCTGATCAAATCTGCCCGATTGGCCATTTGAAATCCAAATTTTGAAAAAAATAAAAAAAAAACTTCAAAAAAATCTGAAGTCACAGCTGGCTGAAATTCTTGAAGCGCAAGTGAACATTCCAGACAGAGAACAAAGGGGAGATGCAGTCATCATTGATGGCTCAGCACTTATCAATGCCCTACCTCCACGCACTTCAAAGATATTTGATGACTATGCTAAAGAAGACATCATCCCAAAAGTGGAATCCTATGGTGCCAGGTACGAGAGGGTGGAGTAGTGTTTGATGTGCACAAGAAGTCAAGTCTGAAGTCCGAGGCAAGGTCGAAAAGGGGCAAGGAATCAGAAGAAGAGTGACAGGAACCAGTAAGACCCCAAGTAACTGGAGAAGCTTTCTTCCAGATGACAGCAACAGACTGAGCGTTTCACTTCCTTGCGGAAAAGATGTGTGAAGCACAGACGACAAACACAGTCATTGTCACAAAAGGAGAAGATGCCATTAGCAACACAAGGAAGTCACTGGATGCTGTATCTCCATGTTGTCATGAAGAAGCTGACACTCGAATATTTGTACACGCCAGGGATGCAACGACGGATGGTAGCAAGTCCATTATCATTAAGGCTAATGACACGGACGTACTAGTCATAGCAATATCTGTACTGCCATCCTTACAGGAACTAGGTCTTGAGAACATGTGGATTGCCTTTGGCCAAGGAGCCAAGGCGTGATGGATTCCAGTCCATGAGGTAGTTTCTGCAATAGGGCTGAGAAAGCGAGAGGGATCCCATACTTCCATGCGTTCACTGGATGTGACGTCGTGTCTGCCTTCCACGGTAAAGGGAAGAAAACTGCATGGCAGACTTGGAACGTCTTTGATGATGTTTCTGAACATTCACCAATCTCAGCCAGCATCCAACATTGATTCGTGATCTTTACTTTTTTTTTTTTTTTTCAAAATTAGGATTTTCAAATGGCCAATCAGGCAGATTTGATTAGAATCCCTGGTGAACAAATGTGCCAAATGTGATGCTTGTATCATCATTTGCACGATTCCTCTCAAAAATTGCTGTTATCTACCCCACTATTATAAGGGTGAGGAAAAGCATGGGTGGCAATAATCAAAAGGGTTTGATTTGATAAAACGTACAGTAGGGAAAGCAAGGATTCATGGGTGCGGCAAAATAAATGCAATTATTTACAATAGGGGTGGGGAACCTTTTTCCTGTCAAGGGCCATTTCGATTTTTAGAACATCTTCGAGGGCCATGCAAAATTATTGAACACATATATCGGACTCACCTAATGCGATGGCTGGAACTGTTTCTCTTTGGCGAGGCTTTGGTGTCAGGTGGTAGTGATGACGATGCTACTCGCAGCTGGTTTTGCAGGTTTTGGTCAGTCAGTCTTGAGCGGAACCGAGTCTTTGCAAGAGTCAGTTTTGAAAAGAATGCTCACAGCTGTAGTTCGTCCCAAACAGTGATGCAAACTTCAGTGCATGTCTCCTCAGAATGGGAAAATCCTCAGCACGTACATACAGTTTGTAGAACTCGAGCAAAGGGAGGTTGTTGTACCTAGCTTTGAGCTCGTCATTGCTTTGCAGCTCAATAATTTTGTGTTGTAGGTTGTCAGGCACATCAGCTGGTTCCACATTAAACGGCGTGGCAAATATGTTCAGTTCCCTTTGTTTACTTTTCGTGTCCTGGAAACACTCTCCAAATGCTGGAGGAGTTTTGCACACTCAGCAGCATATTCAGATGTCACAGCAGGCTTTTGTTCTTGCAGAGTGGGAAAGTGACAGTGTTTCCCTTTCCAGTTGCACTTGCCACAGCTTTAGTTTAGCTTCAAATGATTTCACATTTGATTGCAGAGAGCTGAGAAGCTGGTTGGGACCTTGGAGCTTGACGTTCAGCTCTGACAGGTACTTGGTAATGTCCACCATGAAGCCCAATCACACAGCCACTTGCTATCACTGAGTTCCATGACACGTTTCCCTTCATCTCCATGAACTGTTTCACTTCTTCTCTCAGCGAGTAAAACCGTGTGAGCATATTTCCGCGCCACCGCACCTCACAGTGGTAAACCAGATCTCCGTACTCTGACTCTAGTTCACTCAGTAGCTCCTTGAACTGGCGGTTGTTCAGCCTTGCTTTTGATGACGTTTATGGTGGAAACGAGAGTTGTCACACATTTTTGAGCTTCAGGGACTGTGCACACAGATTCTCTTGGTGTATGATACAGTGGCATACAACGAACTCACTTGGATCGAGACTGAGACGACTCATTTCTTTTTTGACCAATGCAGTAAATCCCTTTTGCGCGCCAACCATGGCTGGGGCTCCATCCGTGGCCAGGCCACTTAACTTGTCAAACTGCAGTTCGAATTTGTTCATAGCCAAAACAACTTGCTCAAACAAATCTCACCTTTGGTGGTGCCATGCATGGCTTGCAAAGACAGCAACTCCTCGCTGTATCAAACTCAGCTGTAATCCCCCGCACAAAAATGGCTAGTTGGGCGGTGTTTGTTATGTCCGTTGTCTCATCGCAGGCCAGAGGAAAAACTGGAAATCTCTTGCGGTGTCCTTCAGTGTTTTCTCAATATCTTGTGCATTTCAGTAATCCGATCTGAGATAGTTCTTCGAGACAAACTGACACTTTGGAACAATTTTACTTTGTCCGGTGCGAGCAGCTCCGCAGCGGCAACAAGGCACTCCTTCACAAATTCTCCTTCTGAATGCGGCATCAGCGTTCTTAGCGATTAGCTCACTCACCACAAAACTGGCATGCGTAGTGTTGTCTCGTCAGGTTGTGGTCTTATGAAGACTGCTTTCTGAGCACCAAACTTCGCCGAAGAGCGGTAACTTTATCCAAGCACATTTGTCCTTTCAACTCGTCCAGTTTAGCATGTTTCGAGCTGTAATGACGCTCGAGGTTGGACTTTTTCATCACCGAGAGCGCTTCCCGACAAACTAGGATACTGGCTTGCCTTTTACTTCCACAAAGAAATAATCGTTTGCCCATTTCTCTTGGAAAGTGGACATTCCGCATCTACCTTTCTTTTCTTGTTAGTCGCCATGTTTGCATATACTGAATGAAATGATGACATGAGATTACGCGATCGCACATTACGTTACGCACGTGCTGCATTCACTGACCCTGAACGTGAAACAGACAGATGACAGCTGTCCGTTAAATTTTTTTTTTAGGAAAAATAATCGCTGTCTGGAGTTTTTTTTGTGTTGTATTTCTGAGGTTGCTTTTGTTTATTTTTAGCGAACGAAGTGAGCTTCATACTTAACGCGTGCACATGAGAGAATAGGAAACAACAACAACAACAACACAATACCATACATGGCAATTTGGAATCCGTGTCGATGCCTATGACCCTTTTGCTTCCGTTTTTTTTTGCTTCTGGTTATTTTTTTTTCAGGTTTTTGTCATGGGGAATGATGCATGCCGGGAGATAAAGGCATCGTCGGAGACATGAAAGACCCAAATAATATCAGACGTGGTGTATATTTCCTCACTGATTTTAATAAAGATATCTCCCGCATCATCAAAAATAATTTTTAATCGTGATTTACGTTATTTGATCGCTGATCCCGAATCAGGCCGAAGTAACCGGAATTGCGTATACAGTTGTGAACAAGTTATAGGTAAAGTCAGAAGCGAATGTAAGAAGAAGTATCGTTCGCTTCTAGTATTTATTTTTTAGATGAGATCCTGTTCTAGCGCTGTAGTTGTTGTTGTGAAGGTAATGTTGAGGAAATTTTTTTTCAGATGAGATCCTGTTCTAGGCGGTGTAGTTGTTGTTGTGAAGGTAATGTTAAGGTAATATTTATTTTTTCATAGCAAAAAGACTTTAATTTGATATATTTAAGAAGCGAATGTAAGAAGAATTCTACGTTCCTTCTAGCTTTGCCTATTCCATATTATGAATTGCCTCGCGGGCTGGATCAAACGGTCTCGCGAGCCATATACGGCCCGGAGGCCGGAGGTTCCCCACCCTGATTTACAACAAAGAAGCACAGGGCAAAGCTAAACCGATACAAAGAACTTACACATTATAATCTTATGTGAACATTACAGGCACCATCAGACACACACCCGAGGAAATTAGAGAGCACGAAAGAGGAGAGGCAGTTGAGGGGTTTTCGACCTCTCTCAATATCTGGCAAGGCTGACGGACCTACGCTTCGCATTCTCTTAGAGGAGGGGGGGGGGGGGAAACTGGGGGTGTCTATGGTGGCGAGAGTGGAGGTGTTAATGGGGTGCAAATGTGATGCAGAGGCAAGAGTAAAGGAGTGCGTGTCTGTAATTGCTCTTTTAGTAATTTGCGTCTACATCAGATGAGACAGTAGATGGGGAGACAGACATGTGAGAGGATAGGTTAACGTGGTTGTGAGAAAAATCTGTAAATGTGAATAGTAATGATGATTGGCTGCGGAACTCGGTGGAAGCCGAGCACCGATGACCCCGTGATGACTTGGGATTGAAGAGAGTCTGGAGTTTGTTCAGAGACGGGAAAAAGGAATGAAAGAGTGAAGGTGAGCAGTGATTATTGATTTTGGTAGTTTCACAAGAAGGGGTTGCTGGAGAACCATGAGCACCCTCAGGAAATATAGTGGGGTGGGTAACAAATCACAGAGTGGAGGGGGGGGGGGGCAAGGCCAGAGAGGAAATGAAGAAGACATAAAGACCACCGACCTGCCTGCAGTGAGAAATGAGAGACCCAAAGACTCAGACTCATCGCGGGAGACACCAATGATTCTAAAAGCTTGATTTCCACGTGTGAAGCCGAGAAAGCTGTGAGGCAGGAGCACCAGCCCAGAGGGAGAGCAGTACTCTATCAGGTTGTGTATGAAAGCTTTGTATGTGGTCAGGAGCTCAGGTGTGCCAAGGAAGGACGTTGCACGAAGGAGGATGCCCAGTCGGCGACTGGCTTTCGAAGCCACCTTGAAATGTGGCTTTCCAAGGAAAGATCATGGTAGATAGTGAGAACAGAGAGTTTAAACAGAGATAGTGAGATTGGAGAGTGTTATTGTTATTCATTCAAAAGTCTTCATGATCATCAGACAGTTCCATCACTCATTCTGGCATTCACTTGTGTCCAGATCAGCAACTCTGTCCTCATGTTCACAACAGACAACAGACATATCATCATCCAGGAATGAGATTTTGTCCACTGGATAGTTTGTCCAACCATACAAATATATGTTTGTGGCATTGATCGAGACGATGGATGACCATCTCCATATGCGGCAGACATCGTTGGCTCGCTGGGTGTGCAAGAACAAAGTCTCCTTGCAAGGGGTGGGAGCAGAGACAGGTCAACTATTCGTCCATCTTTGTAACATTTCTCCAAGAATATCTGCTGCCGTGATGAGTTTACACTCTCTGATCGCTTTCTACTACACACATCTTGCTGATGGTATTCCTAAATCATGTCCATTACTCCAGCCTCAACTTTCCAATCTGATGCAACCTTCAACAAACACATCAATGTTTGTACTTGGGATCCTTTTTTAGGAGCATGAAAAAGATCTTTCCCTTTCAAAAAAAGCAGACACACCATAATTTCCTGTCAAGGCATGCAGTCCCAACAAAACCTTATTGACAGGAACAGACAGGTCACAGCTAGCAATTTACATACTGTATTCTGCTTTTCATGTTGTTCTTCTGTTCAATTATTGACACAACAGTCACTAGTATACATCGTATTTCTGTTGTTTCCATACCATTATCCAGATATGTGCCTTGTTCAGACTCTCAGACTCGGGGGGGGGGGGGGACTGCGAGTAGAATACTAGTATATCAGTGTCTCAAGATGGTGAACACACAATGACAGGACCGGACTTGGCTGTGACAACATGTTTCTCATGAAGGGCTATTTTGGTATCAGTTTTATTCATGGTCAGAAGAGAGGACCTCAACAAACTGATGTGGATTCATTTGTTATCAGGTGGCACTTGTCTATTTTAGAGAAGTCAATCTTCTAGTTCTCTGTCAATCTTCTGGAAGTCCAGCAATCTGTGACGATTCTCCTCTGTCTGCAAGATGAGATATGGTTTTTTTTTTTTCTATTTTTTTTAACAATATGTACACAATTAATATTCCAAAATAAGTAGGCATGTTATTGTGGACACATCGGCTTTGGCATTCTGCAAAACATTCTGACACAAGTCCCATAATCCTTTCATTCCAACTGTTTGAGGGAATTTCTCTTTGAAGCTACATGAAATTTATGGGGTTGTGGGTTCTTTCCGAGCATACATGGGCTTACAAAATCGATGTTTGGTCACGTGTTTGGACACATTGAAAGCTATTTCATGTACCTATCAAATGATACCATGTTTGTAAAGGTAGTTCTACCGGAATGGATAAAGGCAATGTTAACATGGATACACTTATGAAAAAACAAGTCATAAAATGGGTCTGGGTACTACAATGAAACAAAAAGAAATAAATTCACCCCCTCACCCCCCTCCTCCGATATGAGGATGGGGGTGGGGGGGGTCAATAATGAGGTCCTGCACCTAGACAGTGTCAGCTAGAGAATCTACCACTCACATAAACTCCCCTTTCAGGTGACCCACACCTCCATCTACATTCTACACCATGACGAAAAACATGGGTGGGAGGGAAAGCCAGAAAAAAACAAAAAAACAAGGAGAGCCAGAAAGTTAGAGATATCTCACCTACGGGACCTGAATGGTGGTTTGCGAATTTCCACAGCCGTAACAATATTATATACACCCAATTCAATATCACGGGACTCTGAGGGATCAGAGTCATCCTGGATATTATATACACCCAATTCAATATCACGGGGCTCTTAGGGATCAGAGTCATCCTGGATATTATATACACCCAATTCAATATCACAGGGTTCTGAGGGATCAGAGTCATCCTGGATATTATATACACCCAATTCAATATCGCAGGGTTCTGAGGGATCAGAATACATCGGCAGCTGTGTTTAAAAATGAATTAAAAGCAGTGATATTTGTGTGAAACGCACTACAAAGTAGAGAGAGGAATTTTTCTGTTTGCATGAATTTTGTACCATGTGATCCTTGGTCTGCTTTTACAAGTTTTTCAATGAGTGCATGTACAGGTCGTGGAGAAAAAGAAATGGAATCACCAATGTGAAGTCACTTAATCGGGTGTTGAGCCACCAGGTACGGCCTGTATGTGCCGTAGCATAGAGTCCACCAGCGTCAGGAATTTTGCACGAGGGATGCGGCACCATTCTTCCACAAGAAAGTCAATCAATTCACACCTGTTTATAGAGGTGGAAAACTCTGTCTCAGGCAGGCGTTGTTCCAGAATATCCCATAAATGATCGATTGAGTTCAGATCTGGTGACTGAGAAGGCCATGACACATGGATAACATCGGTGTCATGCTCATCACACCGTTTGGTGACCACATGTGCTCTGTGGATTGAAGCATTGCAATCCTGGAAGACACCCTTCCCAGAACAAAAGAAATGCTGCAACATGAGGTGAAGATTATCACTCGGTACCATTAAGTAGCGATTGGCATTGACTTTGCCTTCGAAGGGAATGACTGCACCAAAACCATGCCAGCAAAATGCGTTCCACAACATTACAGAACCACCAGAACCATTCACTGTTGGAACCAGGGTTATAGAGTCGTTATATAGAGTCGGGTTACACTCAGGGTTATAGAGTCGGTTGTCGCTGCACGTACACTCGTCCGTTTGTTGAGAACATGGTTGCTGCTCGTGACCAAGGCTCGCGTCCAAGTTTGTTGCTGCTCGTGACCAAGGTCGAAATTTACAGTTCATTGATCTTCAGTTGCTCACCTGCTTTGCCTTGCGCTTCAAATTAATGCACGGATATCACGATCCTGGAGTATGCGCTTCTATTCACTGTTGCCATTTTAAATGATGTCTTTCCCTCGGAGTTCCATGCCGACATCACCTGAGACACCGTTGCTCATGAACCATCAGCAAGTTGAGCTGTCTTTGTCACTGAAGCTCCTACCAAATGCGTCCCAACAATTGCCCCTCTTTCAAAGTCACTGAGGTCTCTTCTTACAGCCATGCTAGTCATAATTATGGGCAACCAGACCCATGCAGCATTTTTATACATGACCCTAAGCATGCTGGGATGTTATTTGCTTCATTCACACATGGGCCACATCTGTGTGGAAGCCGTTGCTTTCAATATACTTCATGTCCCTCATTCACCCAGGAGTCTCCATATTTTTTGTCCACGACCTGGACGTATTCCTGTAACGTGCATCGTTGATGCCGAAACCAACATCTATAATTTAATTAAATGGGGTATCATTAAACCACCACCCTTTCAACAAATCCCAGCATTTGAATCTGGTCTTGCACCTCACCTCCAACGAATCATGGTGAGAACCCTGTTAGGATAATAGGTTTCTGCTCGATCATTCAGCCCTCTGAGCTTGCTTTTAAAATGCTCCTCTCTGGTTGTTGCAAACTACTGCCCCAAAGTGCATGATAATATTTTGTCATGGTGTCATGTATGATTTTGTGTGTACCATGTGGTTTTGGCCTATCATTGTGGACACTATTTTAGATCTGTATCTACTCTCCTTTTGTAACCGCCTGAACTGCTGAAAGCTAATTGACAGTGGCTGAGTGCAATATGTGGTTCAATGATTGATTTGTTTCCAGAATTGCAAGTTGCAATTTCTTCCAGTGATCTAACATTTTTCTCTCTTTGCTGTGTTTGCTTGCATTTACAGCTTTTGGATTTGTTGCCACGGCTCTGCACTGGTTTGCAGCATCCTTTCACAGCTGTGCGTCACATGGTAGCTCGTGTGCTGGCGCTACTGTGCCGTCTTGACACTTCAAATGCTGTTGGGACCTTTTTGGAGAGAGTGTTACCTTGGCTTGGAGCCAGTCATGACGACAGCAAGAGGGAGGGTGCCATTGAGTCCTTGGCTTGTATCCTCATTCTCATCCCCTAACTCTAACCCTGTTGCAGGATGCACCAGCACGTGCCGGTTGTGGGTTGGGGGGGGGGGGGGGGGGGGGGGGGGGGGGCGGAGGAAATCCGTACATTGCCCAGAGGAGGTTTACAAATGTTGCACAGAAGCCATGTATAATTATTTTGGCAGCTGCATAATTAATTAATCTTTTGTATGATAGCATAAATAGAAACTTTTTTAAACTAAAACATCACTTAGTGGAGTGCAGAGAGTGGCACTCGGTAGAGCGCATACCTCCAGTAGGCTGAACAGTGAACAGGTTACGTTTTGTATCCCACTGATAGGCTGCATCTGCATTCGGACCTGAACCGAAATTAAATCTGCTTGTTCTTGTCACCGAACCCAACTCATCCACCAAGTTTCATCCGAATCCGTCCAAAACTTTATGAGATATCGTGCTCACAAACGGGTGAAAAGACAACCTTCGTCCACCTTCGGTGGCAGAGGTAACATTTTGCTTTGTTTCAGGTGGTTCATACGATCAGCCTAAAGTGATTGCACTTGTGCATGGTACGCAATTCCAATGAGTTTTAAAACTTCCATTCAAATTCATGGATAATGTTGTCCTCCTGTATGGAAAAATCTCTTCAACAGAGTTCTCTAAACGTTGTGATATGATATTCTTTGGGTTCATGGAAAGTGCATTACAAGTATCCAAGTGTGGTTACTGGGAGCTTCATTTCATTCCAGAAACCAACAGGATTTTATATTCATCTTTTGAAGGCCGTCGGGACATACCGGTCATTGTTTTGAGTTGGGACATCTTGAAGAGAGCCTGGTATGGTCTTGTAGGGAGTGTTGAAGGAACTTCGTGGATTGAATTGACCTCCAGCCACCTTGTACTTGAATGTTTTTTGCGGTTTGAAGTTTGGCAACCTGGAGGCCAGGTGCAGCTTCGGTGCAGTCCCCTTCCAGACTGTCGCTTAATTCTGACAAGATTAATGCGATGTAAATGTTGCCGTTTTGGTGCCGGAGCATACTTTTGGTGTCCTTCAGCACCATCAGTAGTGAAACAAGTGATTGCAATTTGCCATTCTTCTGTGATGATAATGTTCAAGTATATAAATATTAATTACCTGTGCTTCTCATCAACGTTCATACCTTTCCATCACTTCTACTCAAACCCTTTGGTGTAATAGTTCAAGCACTTGTCACTTGACTCCTAAGTGACAGTTTCTGTATTTCGATGAAGAAGCTCAGTGAAATTGTATAAGATCATTTGGAAAAATCACTGTCAACAAACTATTGAAGTTGTTATTGTCGGATTAAGTGTTTTTTGCCAATGTTGGCAGGACTTGGCGAAAAGCTCAGATATACGTGGAGATCTTTCTACTATGGTACTCTGATACCTGTTCGGCGTAGCCCTCATTTTATCAATCTTATCAGAGCAGCGCTGAGAGCTTAGGGGCAGTCAAGTAACGAAGCAAACCCAGGAAGTACCAACGGCTTCGTGTGTAGGAGCGCCTTGGGATGGTAGTGGATCCCTTGATGGAGGAAATGCTGTCAAAAAGTGGATGAACTCATTCCCTTTGAATTTTCAAATGGCAGCCATGCATAGGGAGCAAAGCCTTGAACTGCATCCACTCTTATGGTCTTTCATTGGCAGTTTCTGCACCTGTTAGATGTATAAGTTTGGAAGGGAGAGTAGAACTGGTCATGCATAAGCCCTTCTCACTTAAATCCACTCTTATGTGCAGGTACTTAAGTGATAATGCCACAAACAAGCTACGACATGCTCAGAGAGATCAATAAGTCGTGTGGTGATGTAGTTTTAATGATGGGGATATCACAGACAGCTCGGTGGTACCTGCTTTTTGACCACCAACTTTCTGGTCTTGCACTCTACTCTTTCCGTGCTCTTCCCCACCTTGCCTCCAGGTTTCTGCAGGGCACGCACGGTTTCCCATCAACCCCTTTCTGTTAAAATTCCCAAAATTCAGAATCGTTTCTCACCTCTGCTCATTTCTTCCTCTCTCCTGCCAGAGATACCAACTTCCACATTCTCTTCAATTTCATTCTTCCCTCCAGGTCTTCAAGACAGCTGTTCACCACCATCTCAGATTGTCCACAACCAAAACTGTGATCCTTTTTACCCTCAATAACCCCACACAAATCCCACCTCTTTCCAAATTTCCAGTTTTTCCTTTTTTAGAATTTGGACTGAATCCATCTTGGCCCGTTGTCTTTCAATAGTCCTCATTCTTCCACGCATCCCTTATTTCTCCATCTCCCTCAATTTTGTCCCTCGTTCCTGCTGTTGGTGTGTCCTCCCTCCCTCCCCCCCCCTTCCTCTCTTATACTGTTCATTTTGCATGATACATCATGATACAGTCAGTGTTGTAGCTGTCTAGGGATGACATTGGCCGTCATGGAATCGGAAATAGAAACTCAAATGGGATTATTGATATCGCCAAAGCCTGGAAACGTCATTGAGATGTATTGTGATGGTGGGTCAGAGTGAGTCTTTTGGAGAAAAGAATATAATGGTATACACGTGTACATAACTCGAAGACCTTTCACAATCGGAGAGAAATATTTAAGTGTGTTAAATACAATTATAATGATATTTTTCATTACAATTTGTGCAAGAACAATTAGCTTACCTTTGCATGGTGAGTAACAGCTTCTTCATTGGTGTGAACGGTGAGCTTGTTTCTGTTTGGCAACAAATTCAATGTCAGGCTCTGTCCGTGGTGGACACACAGTCTCAATGACTGATGTAGATGTCCATCAGTGATTCTTGATCCAATCTGAGATTTCAGTAATTTCATTAGTGAGAAGGTTTGCTCACATATAATTACTTAAGTTTGCTTAATTCCTTTGGTACCAGGTCTCTTTGGAGACCATATTGACCATTTTTAACCCGAAGACCCCCCAAAACCACCGAGACCCTTGAGAACCCCAAGACCCATTTTGACCCCTTTTACCTTGAAGACCCTTTCAATACTTTAGATGGACCCTGCACGCTTTTGGACCTTTTATACCCTCTTGAACCCTTAGACCCCTTTGTCCCCCACAACTTTCAGAACTCTTTGACCCCAAGAACCTTTGGATCCCGAGAGCTTTCAAACATTTTCAACCCTTGGGGCCCTGAGAATGTTAAGACCCCTTTGACATTAATACCATTTCGACCCCTTAGACCTTTACACCATTTTGACCCCTTGCACCCTTAATACATGTTAAACAGCTTGGACCCTTGTCCATTTCGAGCTTTAGACCACTTTGACCTTTTTAGACACTTCAGATCCCTTTGGACACGCTTAGACCCCTTAGACATTTACATGCTTTAGAGATTAGGCCCTTTCAACCCCTTAGACCCTAACTTTGATTTAATGTACATTTTAGACCCTTTAGACCACTGTTGTTCATTCATCCAGAAGGCGCATGATGTGATCGGCAGGTAAATCGAAACATGTGGCGTGTGAAGATCACTCCCCCAATCTTCAGTGGACATAGTCCTACACCAAAGCTTTATGTCATTCCAGCGACTCTGTCAAACAGACAAAGATTACATTGTCAACATCAGTGAAAGATCAAACGGAGCCGCCTATCCGGATTCTGGGCTTATTTGCCCTCGTACACACCTTTGTCCTTCCCTGCTCCCCTTCTCACCCAACGGAGGGGCCTGTCAAAGCCTGTCATTGTGTGTGTGACATTTCTAGTGGGAAGAGACATCAGGACGAACGGGGTGACAAAAGGGAGGGGGAGAACAGGATGTGGAGAGGGGTCAAAGCACTCTATGCACGGGTAAATTTGGCAGACAGGACTACTAATTGGTAGCAAAGTGGACGGGTAGGTAGACGGGTAGGCAGAAAAAAAATTCCTTTTGTTTTCTTAAATACAGTTAGCCTTAGTCTGTATACAGTTCATATTATTTTCACATTTCAGAAAGATTAATCAAACAGCAGAAAGGGGCATTATTGTGTTAATAATACATAACAGGCATTAATGCGATGGAATGATTGCACTTCATCATTCAGCTGTTACCCATAAGGCAGTGCAGAACTCCAATATCGTTTGATTTCTGATAAAGCTTTTGTACATTGTTTTGAGATACCCCGTAGAATGATCAATCATTGATGTAATCACGCGTTCTCCGAATCTCAATGAGGTTTTTGTTCGGGTCATTGGGCTAATGATATTTTCTGCAAGACAAATTCAAGAAAAACCTCTCAAGGGACACTGGATACCATTGACCAGAGCAGTCAGGCTTTACACCAAAGAGCTCAACGATTGACCGTATCCTTGCTCTTCATTGTCCTCACGAACGCAGACGAGTTTCAGCAGGGGCTGCTTACAGCCTATGTTGATCTCTGTAAAGCGTTTGATTCACTGAATCGGGATTCTCTCTGGAGGATTCTTGGTCTTCGAGGGGGGGCCACCAAAACTGATCGATCTGATGTCTGAAGTATACTTTGGTACTGAGATGCTGTGTGATGGGTGTTACCATCTCTGACTTATTTCCAGTTGTTACTGGAGTTCGTCAGGGTTGTGTACTGGCCCCCACACTTTTCAGCACTTGTAGGACTGGATGCGAGGAGGATGTCGGAGAGATCAAGCTGCAGTGCATCGTTTGGAATGTCAAGATCTCTGACCTTGATTCTCGCAGATTGAGCAGTCATCTTTGCGGAGACTTTAGATATCCTTTTGGGGGCCCTCGAGGTGCTGAATGAGAAGTCGGACCCACTGACTTTATGGGTTTCCTGGGTCAAAACTAAGATCCAGACTTTCAATGACATCTTGGATGCTGCTGTCCTGACTGTGCCTGTTTGTGGTGAGGATGTTGAGGTCATGGAGAGATTCACTTACCTTGGCTGTGATATTCATTCTCTGCTGGCTTGAAGGCCAGAGGAACAAGCTCTGCGTCGGGCCTGGGAGTCAGGATTTCACTGGATAGGGTGTGGTGCTGCCGGTACCTATGCGGGAGGACGAAAGTCCGAGTCTTCAGGTCCTTGGTGCTTTCAGTCTTGCTCTATGGATGTTAGACTTGGACTCTGACCAGGGATCTGAGATGGAGACTTAATTCCTTTGGTACCAGGTCTCTTAGGAGAATCCTTTGCTATCGCTGGTCAGACTTTGTGTCCAATGAGCGGTTGCTGAGAGAGACTCAAATGAGATTTGTTACCTTCATAGTCCGTGAGCGTCACCTGCAGCTGTATGGACATGTGGCTCGTTTTCCTGACACTGATCCTGCTCACCAGATTCTCTCAGCGAGGGTGCCTCGTGAGTGGAGGAGGCCAATGGGCCGACCACATCTCGTGGTACAACAGGTTGATCAGCATCTCAAGGAATGGGGATTGGCCAGGGATCTGCCTGGGGGATGGCTAGATGGAAGCCCCTGGAGTACCGGCAGAAAATGGACGTAGTGACGCGCTGCTTTGGCGCATGCTCCCATACCTGACCTGACTTGACCTCTCCAGCAAAATGAAGATCCATCTGGTTTTCATCAATTTTACAAAATCTTTTGACATTGTCAATCGAGAGGGTCTTTGGATGTTTCTGAGCAAATTTGGATGTTGATACGTGTCCTGTATTTGTAAGTTTAATGAAGGTTTTGCATGATGGAATGATTCCTCGGATTCTGGGAAGTGGAAGCCATTCGGATTCCTTTCCAGTTACAAATGGCACTGAACAAGACGGTGTTCTTGCTCCAACTCTATTATTATTATTATTATTATTATTATTATTATTATTTTTGTACTGTTCTCTCTGTTGTATTTCTGGAAGCTTTTAATGAATATGATAAAGGTATCTATTTCCAGTTTCGAACTGATTGAAAGCTTTTTAACATCCAAAGGTTAACACTCGTGAGGGAACTCTTCTACGCTGATGATTGGCCTCTGGTTACCTGTTCTTGATGAAATTCAATCTATTGCTGATCGACTTGCTTTGTTCTGCACAAAATTTGATCTCAAAATAAATATCAAGAAGACTAAAATAATGTATGAACCTCGACCAAAAGTTAGCGATATTGAAACAAAAATGTACATTGATGAAGAGCCTTTAGAAATCGTGATGAGCTTGACTTTGATTCACCAGGAGACTCCATCATCGTCATCATACGATTGAATGACAACACCAAACAATCTTTTATGATTCAATTATTGTGGTAATAAAATGGCCGGTATTCGGTTGTTTTCCATCTTGCATTCCTTGACCTCATAATTAGGTGTTATGGAACAACTGGAGATTGAGCTGGTCCCATATCTCCTGCTACTTGTTGTTCCGGTGTTGGGTCGCATGAGTGACCAGACAGAAAGTGTACGTCTGATGGCCACTCACTGCTTTGCCACCCTTATTCGTCTCATGCCACTGGAGGTATAACAAAAAGAACCTCGTGACCACTCTTAGTGCTATCTTGTTGTATCAACACCAAACTGATTTTACATTATCATTTCACTCGACCAGCCTTCTTTCACACTATTTACCCAACTCTCTCAATCTTTTTCCGTGCTGTGACCTTCTTGTGCATTACCACCGAACCCTAGCCCACCTGCTTGGGTGCACTCCCCGAACCCAAGCCGACCCACTTGCGCGCACTCCCTGAACCCCACCGACCCTCTTGCCTGCACTCGATCCCCCCCCCGTGACTCTCTTGCACGCACTCCCTCCTGCTGAAACCCACCACTCATCTGTTGCCTATTTCCTTTTTTCCTTTCCAGGTGGGAATCCCAAACCCACCTGGCATGCCAGAAGCTTTGGTCAAGCAGAAAGAGCGAGAACGCAAGTTCCTGCAGCAGTTGATGGATGGAAGTCAGCTTGAGCCTTACACTATGCCAGTGCCCATCTACGCTCGACTTCGAACATATCAGCAGGTAATCACAGATTGTCTTTCAATTGCATAGGCTGTATCGAAAGGTATTTACATTTTGAAGGCCACGTAGTGTTGTGATGTCATGTGATCAAGTTTGTGCATTGTTTTGTCTTCATGTGGCCAATTTGCTCACTTCTTGATCATGTCCTTCAGTTCACTCTGTTATGAGGTTATTTGGGGTCTGTATTTAGCATTCCGATCCATAAATTTACTTGTGCTGGTCGATATCATACTTTTGAGCTCACCTGGACTTTAGTCAGGTGAGCTTGTGCGATCGAGCAGTGCAGTGTCCAACTTAGGTGAAGTGAGTGAGTGAGGTCAGTCAGTCAAATCCGTAAACACTTCGATTATTATCGCTTGAAGCAGAACACACAATTTTGATGAAACTTCGCCACAAACTTCATACCTGCTGTCCGCAACAAAGGTGTATTGAACCGCATCAAAAATTGGCGGCTCATTGAGGGGGGACTATGGGGGTGGATTTGAAACCCCCCCCACCCCCTCCCCTGAAAAAAATCGGTATTTTGCTCTCTTCTCCAAAACTACAAACAATACCATTTTGATGAAACTTGACCATAACATTCATCAGCCGTAATGTACCAGCAGTATATCGATCCACATCAAAATCTGGCTCATTAAAGGGGTTTGCTACGGGAGGGGTGTCAAACCCCCCCCCCCACCCCCAAAAATAGGTATTATGCTCTCTCTCTCGAACTACACATCTGGCGAGCGGGAATTTTGATGAGAACATTGACGACATACTATGTACAGTTCATACTGAATATGATGTTAGCGTGGTTTACATAGGTATTGGAAAGTTCATACAGAAAAAGAGTCTATTAAGCACAAGATTGGGGAGTCTATAATGGTTGGGTTGTTACCAGGGGCTGACCACTCCCATGTATTAGAGGTAAATCTCTCTCTTCATTATCTCCAGATCTCTATCATTCTACACCACATGATTCTGTGAACTAGATATCCTTTGTGTTTAAAACCTATGACTAACATATCACAGCGCCCCTTGCCGCTCTACCATGTTGATGGTTCCACACGAATTTTGCTCAATACACTTGTCATTATTATACGCGGCACGTTATAGAATGTGATGAAGCATCTAATAACACTCTGATATCCTGCCTGATGGAGCGGGAGGCGAGTGGGCTGCCGGCGTGAGACATTGTGACGAGCGTGTTTCGTACCTCCTTCTCCTCTCTTGCCGTTGGAGTCATTCAATCTTAAACTTATTATAAATGAGTAATATAGACGACAGAGCTTTTTAGGACTTTTCGTCTCTGATATACATCTGGTACGATTCACGGTCTGCGAGTGAGCATGGCTGACACATGGAATCGTGCAACAAAGGGTGGGGAAAGATATAAATAAATACATCACCACCACAATAAAGAAATGGGGTGGTAGGGTAAAGAACATGTTAAGTAAAAGAAGGAGAGGGAAGGGCCCCGAGGGAGAGGGAATCGAACAAACATGTGGAAGATATACAGAAACATTTGAGGATATTTCAGGGAGAGTGGAAAGAGTGGGGAGTGGGCAGGTGTACACAAGGAATATCACACCAGACGGACACCTAGGTGCACTCTCAGCTCGAATGAGGCGCAAAGCAGAATATTATGAATGAGCGGTGGTTCATAGGAGGGTAGAAACTTAGTGTATTGGTGGCAGTCTTGATGGTGGAGGAGAACGATATAAGGTAGATGGTGCGTAAGCATCAAACATGTTTTTGAAGTACCTGGAGGGAATGAGTTCGCGGACTTGGCAAAGGCGGAGGATAATAGAGGGATTTTGTTTCGAAAAGAGGTGTGTGGTAACAGGATTGACAATGACTGATGAAAAGAGTCGAAGATGAGAGTGAATTCTGCATTCGTCATTTCTCACTTGGTTAGCGCTTAACTTTACCAGAATGAGGGGTGATGCTGACGGATCCTTGTACTCGACCGTCTGCGGACAAAGTAATGCTGAATGCGGCTGGACTAAAAATAAGTTCGGCCCAGAGTAGGCTATCAAGAAGCGGAGGGGGTAGTGGGGGGAGTCAGAGGCGCCGGACCTGACAGGAGCACATGGATAGAAAATAGAATGTGACGTCACCATCACTCTGCGCGATTCGCGGTGAAGAGCAAATGGCCTCGATATGAGAAAATCACCCCAAGAAGACTCCAAACACTCATCTGAGCTCCAGTAGAAGCATAGCCATGAATTGATACTAAACTGAAGAACGGAATCCGAGGTTAATCTAATATCGCAAAAGTGAGCCAATTTGGCCCACATGAAGACCAAAAACAGGATGCTACCAAAGCTTATCACATGACATTCACAACACTACGATGGCCTCAAAATGTAAATACCTTATGCCGATGATGCACACAGCCGAGACAATGGATGCACGAAATTGAACAAGACAATGCTGTTTGATTAGACTGCTGGATATGTCATCGAAGCTGCGACAGGCGTAGATGGCGCACTGGCATAGTGTAACGAGGAGCTCGAGAGAGACAGGTCTAGCCATTTCCACGACTCGCACTGCGAAAAAACGCTGTTTCGTGCATTGTAACGTGTCGCGAGGAGCGCTCAGTGTTCGTTGCCTAGCATGCTTGAAGGACTGTCTGCTTGTTAATGCGCCAACGATGGAAGATCGTCCTCCTCGAGTCGGTCGCCCACATGGCTTGTTTGGTGAGGCCAGAATAGATGTGGCTCTCTCCTCCCACCATGAGAGAGGAGTATCATGGATGGAGAAAGATAGTAGAGATGAAGGACTTTCTTGCACTGTTAGTGAATGGCATGGAGAGTCCAGAAAGATGCCGCTTGAGGAAAACCTATAAAAAGAGTGAAGCAGGTGGGTCCCTAGTAATATCAGCTAGAGGGCAGTCGCAGTGCAAGAGTCAGGTAGGACAAATCGCATGGCTGGGACGAGGAAAGGGAAGGGGATGGAGAGAGAAGCGCATATAACTTAGCGCGAGAGAAACGCCTTCATAACATTCAGTTGTTGCTAGAGGCTTGTGATTTAAAGTATTCAGCAAGTATGGCTATTCGAATCACATTGGGCTGGCGTCTTTGATCTTGGTCCATCCTGCTGCGTCTCATGGAAGGCTGTTACAACGCTAACCACGAGCTATCAATTAGCCTACAGTATCTATAGAAAGCCTCCTTTTTCAAAGCCGCGAATCCGCCTAGTGGGCGGTTGCCGGTTTCGCTACTTCTGGTTCCGTGTTTCTTGAGTGATGATGGCGGTTGCCTCTTCGAGAGTCTCGTACACCGATTTTCTGCAAAGATAAAGTTTTCGGCTAACGTTTTGTGTGGTCGGTTTTTACTCGATGAGATTTTGTTATCTCTGTTTTCTGTGTTCTAGTTAGGTCCTTGTGTTTATAAGCTTTGTGCACACTTACTGGGCTCTTGAGATTTCTTCACCTCGTATGATTATTCAATGGAAGGGCTTCAATTGAGGCCTAACCGCTTATACTTCCTGTTATGTAGTACAGAGCGTCAATGTTTTTGTAGTAGTTCTACGCTTAGTTCCATCAGTTTTTTTTTTCTCGCGACTTTTCCACTACCATCCTCAATTTAACCATCCCTGCTAAACTCTGCCCTCAATTTCAAGAAGTCGTGACAATAGTTAAAAAGTATCAACAAAGAGAAAGTATGCCATTTTAACTCTCACGTTAGTAACCTATATATTATATGAGATGCGTCACAAAACTTCATCGCTGTATCCGACTCTTCCGCTGTGCCTCTTCCTCTTCTTGTCCTCATTATCAAACAATGATGAACGCTCTTCCCATCTTCCTACACTGTCCTACGTGGTACCCACCGCCAAGGCTTCTCCTTCCTCTTTCCGCTCTTTATAGCTCTCCAGTTCTATGCGCACTGCGTGTACTAAGCGATACCGTAAAAGGGCTGTAGACACAAATGCACGTTGACTTTCGGCCCATCTCATTCCTCACAGATTAATTAGCACTTTTTGTCATGCGGCATTCACCTTCAAGCCAATCATCAACGCACCCAGTGCCCCACAACAACCTAATGTCTGAAGTCAGCAAAGGAGATATGGGACCTATTGTTCTGTTTCATTCTCCATTTGTTCTTCAATAACAACCACTACTGCATTTATGAGAGACTCGTTTCCAAAGAGATATTGTTTGCTCAAAAGTCGACAGTGCGTATATAATGTCACACGTCGAATATATGTTCGTGTTCCAATCAATTCATCCTTTTTTTTCTCGCAACATCGCGATGCCAATTTCACGTCCATCAATTACTGCAACATAATACTCCCATCACTAATTTCCGCACTAACCTGTCATAATAAAAGATTGTCCTCTCTCCTGTTAGCGTGTGGCTCATTCCAACGCTCCCGATACTTGCCCAACATTCATACCTCTGCTCTTGGATAACCGATGGAGTGCTCCTCTGTCGAACCTGTACTTCTGCTTCAAATACAGCTCACTCCGCTGTATGTGCCAGCAGTAGTTGTTGCCTCTCTAACATCTGAGTGTGGTTCCCATTTAACACACTCAATCAGGCAGCTCCACTACTCATATCTAATGTACCACACAAAACATTGCTCTTCGCGTCCTCTCAGCACATTCTTCCCCCCTTTCGTTCCGCAACCCTCAATATTCGTGTACTCCCCTGCAGCACTTCCATTCCTTCAACCATAGCCTCATCACTTAACCAAAGTATTTCATCCTTCCCCTCTGGTCTCGCAACTCTCACAGAGCGTCTCCTACCTGACCACCTCTGGCCATATTTGCTCATGCTCTGATCCATTGCCTCTCGCCGCGACCTCTAAAAGCATACCTCGCAACTTTCCGAGATTTTAACTTTCCTCAGAGTTACCAGACTATCACACCCTCACCGCCTTCACTCCTACAACAGTCTCCCGGCGCACCAGCCATAGGTATCCTGAATTCCACTCAAGAACCAAGGGCTAACGCCAAAGAGGCCAATCATCAGACGTTAGAAGAGTTCCCTCACAAGTTGTACACCTTGGATGTTAAAAAGCTTCAATCAGTTTCGAAAACTGGAAATAATACCTTTATCATATTCATTAAAAGCTTCCAGAAATACAACAGAGAGAACAGTCACAAAATTAATAATAATAATAAATAATAAAGTAATAAATAATACGAGTTGGAGAGCAAGAACACCGTCTTGTTCAGTGCCATTTGTAACTGAAAGGAATCCGAATTGGCTTCCACTTCCCAGAATCCGAGGAATCATTCCATCATGCAAAACCTTCATTAAACTTACAAATACAGGACACGTATCAACATCCAAATTTGTCTCAGAAACATCCAAAGACCCTCTCGATTGACAAATGTCAAAGATATTTTGTAAAATTGATGAAAACCAGATGGATCTTCATTTTGCTGGAGAGGTCAAGTCAGGTCAGGTATGGGAGCATGCGCCAAAGCAGCGCGTCACTACGTCCATTTTCTGCCGGTACTCCAGGGGCTTCCATCTAGCCATCCCCCAGGCAGATCCCTGGCCAATCCCATCTCCTTGAGATGCTGATCAACCTGTTGTAACCACGAGGCATGTGGTCGGCCCATTGGCCTCCTCCACTCACGAGGCACCCTCGCTGAAGAGAATCTGGTGAGCAGGATCAGTGTCAGGAAAACGAGCACATGTCCATACAGCTGCAGGTGACGCTCACGGACTATGAAGGTACAAATCTCATTTGAGTCTCTCTCAGCAACCGCTCATTGGACACAAAGTCTGACCAGCGATAGCAAAGGATTCTCCGAAGAGACCTGGTACCAAAGGAATTAAGTCTCCATCTCAGATCCCTGGTCAGAGTCCAAGTCTCAACATATCATGAGCAAGACTGAAAGCACCAAGACCTGAGACTCGGACTTTCGTCCTCCCGCATAGGTACCGGCAGCACCACACCCCATTATCCAGTGAAATCCATGACTCCCCAGGCCCGACGCAGATGTCTGTTGACCTCTGGCTTCACAGCCAGCAGAGACATGAATATCACAGCCAAGGTAAGTGAATCTCTCCATGACCTCAACATCCTCACCACAAACAGGCACAGTCAGGACAGCAGCATCCAAGATGTCATTGAAAGTCTGGATCTTAGTTTTGACCCAGGAAACCCATAAAGTCAGTGGGTCCGACTTCTCATTCAGCACCTCGAGGGCCCCCAAAAGATATCTAAAGTCTCCGCAAAGATGACTGTCATCATTGCGAAATCAAGGTCAGAGATCTTGACATTCCCAAACGATGCACTGCAGCTTGATCTTCTCCGACATCCTCCTCGCATCCAGTCCATACAAGTGCTGAAAAGTGTGGGGCCAGTACACACCTGACGAACTCCAGTAACAACTGAAATAGTCAGAGATGTAACACCCCATCACACAGCACTCTCAGTACCAAAGTATACTTCAGACATCAGATCGATCAGTTTTGGTGGCCCCCCCTCGAAGACCAAGAATCCTCCAGAGAGAATCCCGATTCAGTGAATCAAACGCTTTACAGAGATCAACATAGGCTGTAAGCAGCCCCTGCTGAAACTCGTCTGCGTTCGGTGAGGACAGAAGAGCAAGGATACGGTCAATCGTTGAGCTCTTTGGTGTAAAGCCTGACTGCTCTGTCAATGGTATCCAGTGTCCCTTGAGAGGTTTTTCTTGAATTTGTCTTGCAGAAAATATCATTAGCCCAATGACCCGAACAAAAACCTCATTGAGATTCGGAGAACGCGTGATTACATCAATGATTGATCATTCTACGGGGTATCTCAAAACAATGTACAAAAGCTTTATCAGAAATCAAACGATATTGGAGTTCTGCACTGCCTTATGGGTAACGCTGAATGATGAAGTGCAATCATCCATCGCATTAATGCCTGTTATGTATTATTAACACAATAATGCCCCTTTCTGCTGTTTGATTAATCTTTCTGAAATGTGAAAATAATATGAACTGTATACAGACTAAGGCTAACTGTATTTAAGAAACAAAAGGAATTTTTTTTTCTGCCTACCCGTCTACCTACCCGTCCACTTTGCTACCAATTAGTAGTCCTGTCTGCCAAATTTACCCGCATAGAGTGCTTTGACCCTCTCACAATCTGTTCTCCCCCTCCCTTTGTCACCCCGTTCTGTCCTGATGTCTCTTCCACATAAAATGTCACAACACACAATGACAGGCTTGACAGGCCCCTCCGTTGGGTGAGAAGGGAGCAGGGAAGGACAAAGGTGTGTACGAGGGCAAATAAGCCCAGAATCCGGATAGGCGGCTCCGTTTGATCTTTCACTGATGTTGACAATGTAATCTTTGTCTGTTTGACAGAGTCGCTGGATGACATAAAGCTTTGGTGTAGGACTATGTCCACTGAAATTGGGGGAGTGATTTCACACGCCACATGTTTCGATTTACCTGCCGATCACATCATGCGCCTTCTGGATGAATGAACAACAGTGGTCTAAAGGGTCTAAATGTACATTAAATCAAAGTTAGGGTCTAAGGGTTGAAAGGGCCTAATCCTAAAGCATGTAATGTCTAAGGGGTCTAAGCGTGTCCAAAGGATCTGAAGTGTCTAAAAAGGTCAAAGTGGTCTAAAGCTCGAAATGGACAACGGGTCCAAGCTGTTACATGTATTAAGGGTGCAAGGGGTCAAAATGGTGTAAAGGTTCTAAGGGGTCGAAATGGTATTAATGTCAAAGGGGTCTTAACATTCTCAGGGCCCCAAGGGTTGAAAATGTTTGAAAGCTCTCGGATCCAAGGTTCTTGGGGTCAAAGAGTTCTGAAGTTGTGGGGGACAAAGGGGTCTAAGGGTTCAAGAGGTATAAAAGGTTCCAAAAGCGTGCAGGGTCCATCTAAAGTATTTGAAAGGGTCTTCAAGGTAAAAGGGGTCAAAATGGGTCTTGGGGTTCTCAAGGTCTCGGGGTTTTGGGGGTCTTCGGGTTAAAAAGGTCAATATGGTCTCCAAAGAGACTGGTACCAAGAGAATTAAGCAAACTTAAGTAATTATATGTGAGCAAACCTTCTCACTAATGAAATTACTGAAATCTCAGTTGGATCAAGAATCACTGATGGACATCTACATCAGTCATTGAACTGTGTGTCCACCACGACAAGGCTGACATTGAATTTGCTGCCAAACAGAAACAAGCTCACCGTTCACACCAAATGAAGAAGCTGTTTACTCACCATGCAAAGGTAAGCTAATTGTTCTTGCACAAATTGTAATGAAAAATATCATTATAATTGTATTTAACACACTTAAATATTTCTCTCCGATTGTGAAAGGTCTTCGAGTTATGTACACACGGTGTATACCATTATTCATTTTTCTCCAAAAGACTCACTCTGACCCACCATCACAATACATCTCAATGACGTTTCCAGGCTTTGGCGATATCAATAATCCCATTTGATTTCTATTCCGATTCCATGACGGCCAATGTCATTCCTAGACAGCTACAACACTGACTGTATCATGATTGTATCATGCCAAAATGAACAGTATAAGAGAGGAAGGGGGGGGGGAGGGAGGGAGGACACACCAACAGCAGGAACGAGGGACAAAATTGAGGGAGATGGAGAAATAAGGGATGCGTGGAAGAATGAGGACTATTGAAAGACAACGGCCAAGATGGATTCAGTCCAAATTCTAAAAAAGGAAAAAACTGGAAATTTGGAAGAGGTGGGATTTGTGTGGGTTATTGAGGGTAAAAAGGATCACAGTTTTGGTTGTGGACAATCTGAGATGTGGTGAACAGCTGTCTTGAAGACCTGGAGGGAAGAATGAAATTGAAGAGAATGTGGAAGTTGTATCTCTGGCAGGAGAGAGGAGAAAATGAGCAGAGGTGAGAAACGATTCTGAATTTTGGGAATTTTAACAGAAAGGGGTGATGGGAAACCGTGCGTGCCCTGCAGAAACCTGGAGGCAAGGTGGGAAGAGCACGGAAAGAGTAGAGTGCAAGACCAGAAAGTTGGTGGTCAAAAAGCAGGTACCACGAGCTGTCTGTGAATATCCCCATCATTAAAACTACATCACCACACGACTTATTGATCTCTCTGAGCATGTCGTAGCTTGTTTGTGGCATTATCACTTAAGTACCTGCACATAAGAGTGGATTTAAGTGAGAAGGGCTTATGCATGACCAGTTCTACTCTCCCTTCAAACTATACATCTAACAGGTGCAGAAACTGCCAATGAAAGACCAATAAGAGTGGATGCAGTTCAAGGCTTTGCTCCCTATGCATGGCGCCATTTGAAAATTCAAAGGAATGAGTTCATCCACTTTTTACAGCATTTCCTCCATCAAGGGATCCACTACCATCCAAGGCGCTCCTACACGAAGCCGTTGGTACTTCCTGGGTTTGCTTCGTTACTTGACTGCCCCTAAGCTCTCAGCGCTGCTCTGATAAGATTGATAAAATGAGGGCTACGCCGAACAGGTATCAGAAGTACCATAGTAGAAAGATCTCCACGTATATCTGAGCTTTCGCCAAGTCCTGCCAACATTGGCAAAAAACACTTAATCCGACAATACAACTTCAATTTGTTGACAGTGATTTTTCCAATGATCTTATACAATTTCACTGAGCTTCTTCATCGAAATACAGAAACTGTCACTTAGGAGTCAAGTGACAAGTGCTTGAACTATTACACCAAAGGGTTT
>CM068963.1:122255818-122270994 GCA_035128595.1 Eptatretus atami
TGACTTATTTCCAGTTGTTACTCGAGTTCGTCAGGGGTGTGTACTGGCCCCTACACTTCTCAGCGCTTGTATGGACTGGATTCTGGGGAGGTTGTTGGAGAGATCAAGCTGTGGTGCATTGTTTGGGAATGTCAAGATCTCTGCTCTTGATTTCGCAGATTATGCAGTCATCTTTGCGGAGACTCTAGCTATCCTTTTGGGAGCCCTCGAGGTTCTGAATGAGGAGTCTGAGCCGCTGGGATTACGGGTTTCCTGGGTCAAAGTTTACTTATTTCCACTTACCTTCCTCGTTCAAAATTAACTTACCTTGGCAGTGATATTCATGTCTCTGCTGACTGAAACGGAGGTCAAAAGACGTCTGGGTTGTGCCTGGGGAGTCATGGATTTACTGTATCATGGGGTGTGCCGCTGTCGGTACCCGTGCAATAGCACTAAAGTCCGAGTCTTCAGGTTGTTGGTGCCTCCAGTCTTGTTTTCCGGATGTGAGACGGGCTCTGACCAGGGATCTGAGACGGAGATGCAATTCCTTTGGTATCAGGTCTCTTCGGAGAATCCTTGGCTATCGCTGCTCAGACTTTGTATCCAATGAGTGGTTGCTGAGAGAGATTCAAATGAGATTTGTTACCTGCATAGTCTGTGAGCATCATCTGCGGCTGTAGGGCCATGTGGTTCATTTTCCTGACGCTGATGCTGCTCACCAGATTCTCTCAGCACATGAGCCTCATGAGTGGAGGAGGCAATGGGCCAACCACGTGCCTCGAGGTTGCAGCAGGTTGATCAGCATCTCAAGGAGATTGGGGATGTGACCGGCATCTGCTTGTGGGATGGCCAGACAGAGGCCCCTGGAGTACCGGTGGAAAGTGGACGCAGCGACGCGCTCCTCCGGTGCATGCTCCTAAACCTGACCTGACCTGACCTGTCCCTAAATGGTGATGGTCAGGGTCATATGGCGGTCCGAAAAATATCTAGCCATCATTGTTTCACAGAATAAGGGTAAATCACGGGTGAACACCAAGGGTAAGCTGGGGGAGGTAAGCTGCAGGAGACTTACCCTTCATCTTTGTATTTCTCATAAGTTGTCTATAGTTGTCTCACAATAAATATTTTACCTGTCACAAAGAGAAGGGAAGTTTTCCAAACAATAATTGAGATGTTTCCTCCCATATACCTCAGGTGTCTTATTTACTTTGCCCTCCTGCTTCCTTATCGAATCTGGAAAGGCAGTAATTTAAATCCTGGTTTTTAAAAGGCCTCGTTGTTTGCCTTTAGGTGCATTTCATTAAACAGATACATAAGTTCCTGTTCTTATTATTCTGATGTCACAGGACTGAGGAGCACAAGTTGTCCCATTCTGTTGAATGTGCTCCACTACCCTCACTTGTTGTGTGCCCTCCAACCCTCACCGGCCACTGGGTTGATGAGGTGCAGAAGTTCTGCTCACCAGAATACCTGCATCCCCTACACTACACTGGACCACCAGCAGAGAGAGCTCGGTGAGGAGGAGGAGTGGGAGGGTGGATAAATGGGGGGTGGGTGGGTGTTGGGAAGGAAGAGATAGTGAGTGTGTGTGCGTGCGTGTGCGTGCGTGTGTGCGCGTGCGCGCGTCTTCTGAATGTGGTGAATGTGACCTCCATTGGTTTGGTTAAGATTTTCTGTTCATGTTTAGTTTGCTGACAATGTTATTACCCCCCATTGGACTTGGTCTGAAACGGGCGCTTATGGATTGAGTCTCGTCCGTCCGTGCATCGTTCCGTAGCCATATCTCAGCCATCTATAGACTGATTTTGTTCAAAATCAGCACAAGCACAGTACATGATGGCATAGACGTGCACTATCCCTTGCTTTTGCGATATGATCTAATATGACCAACTAGTAGACTGTCGGCCATTTTAATTGTTAAAAACACCCGATGTTGAACACGTCCTCAACTATTTCTCGGACGTGCATTTACTGATGATGTTAAAACTTAGCACACAGATAATGAATGATTGCTTACATATGCACGTCATTTTATTTTTGACATCAGATCCAGGATGGCCGACTGGGAGCTATTTTCTTACTTTAACGCGTCCCCAACCATTTCTTGGACATGCATCGTCCGATTTTGTTCAAACTTGGCACAAGGACAATACATGAGAGGGTACATATGCGGAAGATTTCGTTTTGCAATCTTGTCAAAGATGGCCGACTGGTGCCCATTGCAATTCATTGTTTTTTCGCAATCTCATCTAAGATCGCTGAGTGGTGGCCATTTTGTTGATGTGTACACATATTGATGAAATGTTATCCTGTTTGTGTAATTCAGTATGTCTCCCCCAAAATATATGAACGTTGAATCCATTCTGTGCAAAATTTGCATTCCCAATCGGACACATCATACATGTCATGTGACCAACTCGCTCACATATTATAACTACATGACCCACATCATTAATATTCATGACCGAATAACCCAATCATATGCAATCTTTCATGTCACATGACGACTCAAGTCAGTTGCGCATACACACAAATCTTGTAAATATGGATGAGCCCTTGAACTCCGTACAATAAAAATACTAAAACCACGGGGGCTATGACATTTTATGTCTTTTTCTCCTTGTTTGAATGATCCATTTTGTTTGTAGAATTGTTACAGGCCTCATTGTATGTTGGGTGTGGATAGTTGTTGGTGAAAACAGCAATGGAATAGTTTCTAAAATAGAACTGTTTTTTTTATGTTACACTCAGTGCCTCCTACTGCTCTCCAGGCTACAACGTTTCATCAAGAAACACAACCTGGTGGTCGCTTCATATGACGTGGTGAGAAATGATATCGACTTCTTCAAGTGAGTTTGTGTGGTTTGTGAATTCACCGAATCCTTTTACATATTTGGAGGTTGTAAGAGGATTCTTTGTGTTCATTGATTTTTTTTATTTTTTTTCTGATTAAACTTGTAAATGAGAATCCTCATGGTATGTAGCTGCTGGATTGAGCACTGGTATATTCATTTCAAAGGCTGGTAACACAAAACCATCTAACTTGGTATCAAGTTTGTTCAAAATGATTTATTTCAGGCACCACCTCTTAAGTGTGACACCTGTGTAAATGAAACAACTTCTAGGAGGTTGGTTTTATTTGTATGCAATGTTGAGGCTCATTGAAGAGCTGGAATGCAGATTATAACAGAACAAAAATAACAGTGGAAAGGGAGGAAACACACCTTCCAGCATGGGAGAGGGACACCTGGAGGAACAATGGGTATGAGGAAGAATGAGATTAAGGATAATCAGAGGAGGACATGGGGTGGGGGGTAAACAAACTGGACACGAGCTCAAACATAGCAAGAAGAGAACAGGGATTAAACAAAAAGGAAAAAGAGGCAAAGGGAGAGGGGACAAAATGCAACAACCTGGAAAGAAAGTGTTGAGCTTGGGGAGGATGAATGAGGGTACAAAAATTGATGAGTATCGATGGGGGTGGTGGTGGTGGTGAACAGCCATATTGAAGCCCTGGAGGGAACGATGGGACTGAACAGACTGATGAAGTTAGTTCCACAGGTGAGAGAAAAGAGGAACAAATGAGTGGAGGTGAGCAGTGAACTTTGATTTTGGGAGTTTTACAAAAATAGGTTACTAGCAGATCGGAGATGGTAAGCCAATTCTTACTACCTCCGATCTTGCAGAAACCTGGGGGACCTTGCATTGGGGTGGGGGGACAGGAGGGAGGCAGAGCGAGGAAAGAGCAGGGGGTGTATGACAAGAAAGGAGGTGGTAGACCACAGAGACCATTGACCTGTCTGTGATGTGAGAGTACCAAGTCCAGAGATTTGGCTTCTTTGCGGGAGATTCCAATGATTTTGAAGGCCTTGGTTTCCATTGTTTCCAAGTTCAGATTGGCCATGGAAAAGACCTTGCACGACGATTGATCAAATGCTCGAGATGTGTCCAGAGAGACGGCTCTGATCTCATTTCTAAGATTCACGGCTTCCATCCATTGTTGGGAGAGTAGAAGCAGCATGTCCAGGGGAGAGTGACCAGGTCTGAAACTGAACTGATCTGATCTCAGGCCATTGGAGAAAAGGAAGGATTTAATCTCATCTGCAGTGATAGATTCCAAGACAAGACCTTGCTTATAATTGGAAACTAATAGGCTTGTAGGTTCTAAAATGTTGTCAATTTAAGATTCCACATAATCGAGGACAGAAATGTGATGCTAGGACCCCAACATGTCTGTTCCGGATTCTGTGAAATCTAAACCCATCGAAGTTTCTGTAATCTTCCGTGATGAGGCCGAAGCACAAGGTCTGTTGCTTTCACAGTGCAGGCAGGTCGGTGGTCTCTGTTTCTTTCCACCTCTTCTTCGATATTGCTCCCTCTACTCTATGTTCCAATCCTCCCGATCTATGCCAGGATGCACATATTTTCCAGTAACCCCCCACTGGTTAAACTTCCAAAATCCAGTCTGACTGCACATCTCAACTATTTTATTCCTAGTTTTTCCCATCTGTGGAACCACCATCCAGAGACTGTTCTATCTCGCTCTTCCCACCAAGGCTTGAAGCAAGCAGTTCACTGTCACGTTTCCTCATCTTGAATTCTGTCCCACGATATGTATTATCCCCACTAACCTTTCCTAATCCAACCATCATGCTTGCTATTTTGTGTTTCCTCCTCTCTCCCTTCCTCTTTTCTTGTCTGTTCATTCCCTTGATATTTGTCCCACTGTCAGACCCACCTTGCTCTTCCATCAACATCATTCTTGGAAAGAAAAAAAAAAACCATTTGGTTCTGTAGATGCAAATTTCTCCAAAATTAGCATAATGGGTTGAAGTGTGATGACAAAGGGAAAATGTAGCCAATTAAGCTTGATTGATAATTAACTTGAAACTTAAAGTTTTTTTATCAGAGCATAATGTGTTGTTATAACCCTTTAATGGGAAATTAATTCAAATACAACATGGTAATTACATTTATGTGCTCGAACATGCATCTCGTGTGCGTGTGCGTGTGTGTGTAATTTACATATATATATATATATATTGTTACGGCTGTGGAAATTCGCATTACACCATTCAGGTCCCGTAGGTGAGATATATTCTGAAGTACATGTGTAGTTAGCCAACCCGTTGTTTAGAGGGAATTAATGTGATCATTCGGGCTGCGATACTTTGAGATAGCCGTTTTTCTTTCTTCTTTCTTTAATTTGAGCGACACCACCACGTCTCCGCTTCTCAGCGGCCCCACCCGCATCTCCGCCCTCGCCGTTGACCAGGCCCCTGCGGTGACGATCGACGCAGCGGGAACTGAAAGAGCTGCAAAAAGATTCTCGCCTGTGACTTCCCGCGGTTCTCTGCTGGCAAGGCGCCAGGCCTGATAATTCCTCGCCCCCCCCCCCCCGCAAGACTGAGGAGGGAGGGAACGAGAGGAAACGCCCGTTGCGAGTCGGTTCCAGAAGCGCTTCGAAGGGGGTGGGCCAAACAGGGCGGAGAAACAGGGCGTGGCGCGGGCGGATAAAGGACGGTGAAGCAGGAGGTTTAAAAAAGAGTTTTCGTGTGGGCTTCGTGCTTCCTTGGAGAGTGTGTGTGCTGTGCGCTTCGAGCTTCGTGCCTTCTGGATCCTGCTTTGTGTGCTTCGTGCCTGCTGGATCCTGCTTCGCTTTGTCTCGTCCTGCTGCTCTCGTCCTGCTGCTCGTGGTTCGGTGGACTCGGTCGGTGCTCGGTCCGTGGCGTCGGGAGGCCAGCACGAGCAGGCGCGAGGCACGCCGGAGAGGCCTCGCCGACCACGCTCGATCGGAGTCAGGCCAGCCGGGACCATGTGGACGGGCGCCAAGGACTCGACATACAGGGAAGTCGCACTTCCATTTCTTTTGGGTTTTGTGTAAATGTGTGTGTGTGGCGCCGAGTCTTAGTAAGTAAATTGTATAAGTGTTGCCGAGTGTTCGCGTTAGTCGGTTGTAGCTCTGCGTCGTCGTTGTCTATTTTCTATTTGATATATGTGCATTCTGGCTGTAAATATGTGATATATGTGTGCTTTCTGTCTGTGTGTGTAATAAATGCTTGCTTGTTGAATTGTTTCCCCGTTTCGCTGCGTCCTTCCTTCGTTGGGTCTCCATCTTGTTTTACGTAAAGGGTACGTAGTGGGCGCGGGGAGCCCGATAATTAATCAGGAACCGTCGAGGCCGACGATAACACCGCTCGGTTATCCGATAGCACGGAACGGATCGCTTAAGCGGCCCGTGTCCGAAGTCGACCTGCGCGAGGTGCGGTCGCCCGGTTTACCATCCGCGTGGGTACTTAGGTAGGTCGAGTTTGGCGACAACCCTATCCCATGCGGGTGGCCGATTGGCACGATCGTGGTGAGGCCGAAAGGCCCACCCGTGACTGGATCCCGGCGTTAGTCCGGGAGGGTCACGACGGAATTGTCCGTCCGGTGGGCGAGTACCGCGATTCGAGTCACGTGGTCGTTCGCACGCCGGCGGGCGCGAATTCGCAACACTGGTGTACAGGAGTGGGATTCGAATCCTCCCGTCTCCAAGCTAAATTCACAGGGAATGGTCCAGGGGTGAGAGGAGCGACCCCGATTCCCTCAAATTACGAGCGAGCTAAATTAACCCCGTTACGTGAAATAAGATGGCGTCTCAAGGCGAGCGGGAGCCGGGGGTAGTAGGAATGTGTATGTGTTTGAATGTAGAATCCATGGTCCAGGATGAAATCCCGAGCAGGACATTGGTGTGCAGGAACAATTTCCCCCCCAGACGAGCCCAGAGCTCGAATTGGGCGCAGTGGCTGGGGTGGCGGACGAACGCCCCCCACGTGCGAATTCGCCCACGGATCGGACGAGGGAGATATTTGAGGCATTGATGAGAAAAATGGATACAAAAATGGATGAAATGAAAAACGAAATAAAAGGAGTGAACAAGCAGATGGATACAAACACAAACGAAATGAAACGAAAAATGGAAACAAATGCGCAAGGAATGAAGGAAGAAATAAAAGAAATGCGGGGTGAAACGCAGCAAATGGGCCGGAGCCTGCAGGCGGGCATGAAGGCTACAACAGCGAAGTGCGTAATGGCGACGCCACGTGTGGGAGCGAACGAGCTGGGAGGGGGTGCAACGGTTGTCAGGCCCGCGGTGAAGGCGGGTGAGGAAAAAATAATTCGAGAGACGTGTTGGGCGAGAAGTGTGGAGGTGACGGAAAAAGTGACGGTAACCGAGAGGGAAAAATTAATTGGGGTGACGGAGACGTGCACGAAGGAAATAAAAATAGTGAGTGTGAGAAAAGACTGCAAGACATGACGAAGAGAGTTGATAAGCTGGGCTGGGGGTAAAAACGGAGACAGAGGAACTGGGAAGACGGATAGACAAACACAAGGGCAAGCCGAAGAACAGTTAGAAGCCAAAGCAAGGTCGAAGGGTGCGGAGATGAGAAAAGAATTAGAGAAGAAAACTGAGTTACAGGAACACCAAAACAAAGAGACAGAACTACAAAACGAACTGAGAGTGTTAAAAGAGGAACAAGAAAGAGTACTGGAAGAACAAGGATGAGACAGGAGAAGGAAATCTGTCAGTTGAAAAGAATAACGAGATTACAGAATGAGGAACAAGAAAGACAGTGGAATAGAAAACTGAAAGAGTATGAATTTGAAACTGAACGACAAAAGAAAAAAAATAGGTTGGAATAGAGGAGAAGTTGAAGGAGCAACGAATGAAGCAGGAAGGAGAAATCAGGAGATTGAAGGACACAACGAGATTGGAGAGGGAAGAGCGAGAGGAACAATGGGATAGAAAACAAAAGGAACATGAAGCCGAGGTTGACCAATTGAAAGAAAAGGCGAGGCTGGAGTGCGAGGAGATAGACAAAGAACAGCGAATGAAACACAAAAGGGAAATTAACCACATGAAGAAAACCATGAAACTGGAGAAGGAAAGACAGGAGAGGAAACAAGGGAGAGTAATGAGACAGCAGCAACTGAAACACAAAAAGGAGATTAACCAAATGAAGCAAACCATGAACTTGGAGAGGGAAGGACAGGAGAGGAAACAAGGAAGGGTAATGAGAGAACAGCGAATGAAACACAGGAAGGAAATGAGCCAATGGAAAGAAACTATGAGATTGGAAATGAAGAGCAGGAGAAACTGTGGGGGAGAAACAAAAACTATACAAGTTTGAAATTAATGAACTGAAGGAGAGAGTAAATTGAAGTCCAGAGAGATGGAAAAACTCCAGAAAGAAACAGAAATAGGGAACAAGGAGAGAAAATGTATAGAGACGCGGGAGGTAGAGAAAGTAGAGGAGAGACTGCATGATAAAGACGGGGTTAAAGGAACAGAACACACACACACACAGAGGTAGTGGAGGATAATGGGGGTGAGCTCGCGGAGCGTGTGGAGACCCGGTGCGAGCAGCGGGATGGTTGCCTCCAGGAACGAGGGAGGAGTATGCCCCTTGAGGCGAATCACGACCAGGTGGGTTCGGTCGTGCCAAGCGGAGTTGAAGGACGAGTGCTGTGGATAGGTGCACGTGCAGCTTGGGGGGTATAGAGGCCCGGGAACCTCGTGGGGACATGAATCCCCAGTGTGGTTGTGCAGGGGTGTGTGTTTGCGAGTGTGCGGAGATGCGTGCTTTCCGGCACGCATGGTGTGAGTGAGACCCCTGTGCAAGTGAAAGGTTGGGTGTGAGTGAGAGGGTCCGTGTGAGAGAGACAGTGTGTGTAAGGTCGCTGTATGTGAGGGAGATGACGGTCGGCATGCGGGAGCACGCACCCGCGTCTCCTGGGGTGAGTGTGTTGGAGTGGAGTCTGTGCGTCGTACACACGCAGGTGTGCGTGGGTGGAACGGCGACGACGACGGCGACAGAGGGACAGAAGCCGGGTAGCGGCCGTGGCTGTTTTGGGGACCGTGCCGGGTTCACCCAGCAGCGAGCGCGTGGTCCGTGCTGTGCAGCGCACGAGACCCCACGTGCTCGCTTGCGGGAGTGAAGCCTGGTCCGGAAACGCCAGGGTGAATTTGCCGATCCCCGGACGGACAAAGTTTAGGCAGGTAGACGGATTTGGACGGACGGGTTCTCCACGCGAGCTTGTGTTAAGCTCCAACGGGCAGAGCCATGTGTTCGCGTGGGGAGCCCCTCGGAGTGCGAGGTTTGCTTTTGGGGGTGCGCAGGGTGACGTCATGGCTGCACGTGGGGTTGGAATCCGGCAGGAGGGTGAATCCCTGCCGGATGGTACCGTCCAAGAGGGACGAGGTACGCGTGCAGCTGCATGACGTCACGGGCAAGGTGCAAAGTGCGCGAGCTGTGAGTTGCCGCGCTGGTGCTGCGCATAATTGGAAAAACAAAATTAACAAAAGCAAGCCTCGCTTTCGGGTGAACAGGATTCCCGGTAAGGGGAAAGACCCCTTCCAGGGCACAGGATGGACACTAGTTAGGGGGAAGGGTTAGCTCAGTTAGACCACTTCATGGGGCAGGGGTAAGTCCTCATGGAGTCCGTGGAATGGATTAGTTAGAGGGATTGTAGTGAGCTTTAGGTTGGGAAATGATTTGAGGATTTCGGAGACAGTGACAGACTGTGGATGTATAGTGGGGACGTAGCTTAGCTACGTAGTGTTAAATGGAACGTGCTATAGTGTAAGGGACGACGTGGGAGCACGAGTTAGTTAGGGGAGGTAGTTAGCAGGATGGCAGGATTCAGCGGTGTGTGTTGAAGAGTTGGAAAGTTGTGAGGTGAGTACATGATGAGTGAGTGAGGCCAGCGGGTCTGTATGTTATGGAGCGAATGTGGAATGCATGGTGCGAAGAGTGATTGGGGGGAGGAGTGACTCCCGCCCAGGGACCCGGGTCAGTGTAGAGTGAGTTAGTGGGTTAGTTAAATTGACAAAATGGAGGTCGTTTTGTTGTTGGTGGAGTGTAGGCTCGAAACCTGTTTTGGAGGGGTGCAGGAGCCCTGTTGACGGGCTGGGAGCGTGGCTGCGAAAGGTGAGTATTGCTGAGTGGGTACCCGGGCACCGGGCTAGTCGGCCGTGGTAGGCCAAGGGCCATGGGGGCCGGGATAGCGTAGTGGGCACGGGTGCGCCCGCTTGGTGCGGGGGCCCGGAGCGCCGTTAGCCGCGTGGGCAGTGTCGTGGGCATGGGTGACCCTTGAAAGGGGCCCGGGGCGCCAGCCTGCCACGTGTGCGTTTCAGGGGAGTTGCCATGGGGCACTCCCCGGTGTTTAGGGAGCTGGTAGCTCGGAGGCAGTGTAGTGCCCGGGGTGCCATCGTAGGGGATTCGGCAGAGGGTCGTGCCTGCCAGGGGGAGCCACGCGTCCCAGCCACGAAACCGTGCAAGGGCACGAGGGAAAATTCGAGGGCGAGGCCCGAAATTGTAAGGACACCAACACAGGCGACGGGAATCTGGGTTTTAGAACCAATAGATTAAGCGCGAGGCGCTTGTTGAAAGCCCCGGGGTAGTTTAATAGTTAATGGATAGGGTAGATTAGGAAGTGTACCCCTCCGCACCATCCATCCCTTCGCTCTCGTTGTGGCCGCTGGACCCACTTTGGGTTAGATCGCTGAGATCTGGGGAGGCCATCCTGAGGCTTCATTGGGCCGCGACCAGGACGCTAGCTCTCCCTCATTCCCTCCGGGAAGGGAGCGTAGGGGTTGGGAGTAGGCTAGGGACGATAGGTTAGCCGAACAAAGACCGTAAAGGGGGTTAGGGGACGTTTCTAGTGGGGAAGGGATGAAAATAAAAACAAACAAAAAAGTTGGGGGCTAAATTGGGTTTTTACAAATTAAGGGGGTGGGTATGGACAGTGACAGGCAAAGGCGATAGGTGGGAGGGAGACAGGTAGGTAGGTCCGAGCCCGCTTTCTGTGTGGCCAGCACCACCGCACTCCCTCCACCAACCTGCACTGCATGGCAGAGGCCGGCCAACTTCATCGGCAGCTGTTGTTTTGCTGCAAGGCCTGTGCCGGCTGGATCGTCTGCAGCTGCTGTACTGCAAGGCCTGTGCCGGCCGGATCGTCTGCAGCTGCTGTACTGCAAGGCCTGTGCCGGCCAACTTCATCGGCTGGCTGTGTTTTGCTGCAAGGCCTGTGCCGGCCGGCTGTGTTTGCCTGCAACGGCCGTGGTAGGCCAAGGCCATGGGGGGCCGGATAGCGTAGTGGGCACGGGTGCGCCCGCTTGGTGCGGGGGCCCGGAGCGCCGTTAGCCGCGTGGGCAGTGTCGTGGGCATGGGTGACCCTTGGAAAGGGCCCGGGGCGCCAGCCTGCCACGTGTGCGTTTCAGGGGAGTTGCCATGGGGGCACTCCCCGGTGTTTAGGGAGCTGGTAGGCTCGGAGGCAGTGTAGTGCCCGGGGGTGCCATCGTAGGGGATTCGGCAGAGGGTCGTGCCTGCCAGGGGAGCCACGCGTCCCAGCCACGAAACCGTGCAAGGGCACGAGGGAAAATTCGAGGCGAGGCCCGAATTGTAAGGACACCAACACAGGCGACGGGAATCTGGGTTTTTAGAACCAATAGATTAAGCGCGAGGCGCTTGTTGAAAGCCCCGGGTAGTTTAATAGTTAAATGGATAGGGTAGATTAGGAAGTGTACCCCTCCGCACCATCCATCCCTTCGCTCTCGTTGTGGGCGCTGGACCCACTTTGGGTTAGATCGCTGAGATCTGGGGAGGCCATCCTGAGGCTTCATTGGGCCGCGACACAGGACGCTAGCTCTCCCTCATTCCCCTCGGGAAGGAGCGTAGGGGTTGGGAGTAGGCTAGGGGACGATAGGTTAGCCGAACAAGACCGTAAAGGGGGTTAGGGGACGATTTCTAGTGGGGAAGGGATGAAAATAAAAACAAACAAAAAATAAGTTGGGGGTAAATTGGGTTTTTACAAATTAAGGGGTGGGTATGGACAGTGACAGGCAAAGGCGATAGGTGGGAGGGAGACAGGTAGGTAGGTCCGAGCCGCTTTCTGTGTGCCAGCACCACCGCACTCCCTCCACCAACCTGCACTGCATGGCAAGAGGCCGGCCAACTTCATCGGCAGCTGTTGTTTTGCTGCAAGGCCTGTGCCGGCTGGATCGTCTGCAGCTGCTGTACTGCAAGGCCTGTGCCGGCCGGATCGTCTGCAGCTGCTGTACTGCAAGGCCTGTGCCGGCCAACTTCATCGGCTGGCTGTGTTTTGCTGCAAGGCCTGTGCCGGCCCGTTCGTCCGGCTGTGTTTGCCTGCAACGGCCTTTTCTGCAGGCTATGTTTGCCTTCACCTTTGCCATTCATGTCCACTGCCCCTGTTCACCCGTTCAATTTTGCTTTGTCCCCCCCTGTTCATTGCCATGTGCGCTAGGATTGTCGTTACAACAGTTTGCAAGCTGCAGGAACTGTCCTGTTGGCAGCTGCAACACGGGCCTGCTGTGGCGGCCGTGCGCCGGTTCACCGTTTTCTTTTAACTTTTGCTCCCTGCAGAGTCCATTGATCCTGGGCCATGGTTAGTGTAAATTATAAGGTTAAGTTGTTAAGTTGTATTGTAAATACGAGTGCGCCCCCGGCATGTCTGTCTAGCGCCGCAATTTTATTTAAGTCGTCTGTATGAGTGAGTTTGTTTAGTTAGTTACTCAGCCCTCAGGTTATTTATTTTGGGGACACGAATACCATGAATGTCGCACTCAGGGATCCGAAGGTAAAACGTACTAGGGGAGAACTACACATGATGGCACACGATAATTTGACGACTCGGGACGAGTCTGTAAAAAGGGGAGGGGGTAGTGTTACGGCTGTGGAAATTCGCATTACACCATTCAGGTCCCGTAGGTGAGATATATTTCTGAAGTACATGTGTAGTTAGCCCAAACCCGTTGTTTAGAGGGAATTAATGTGATCATTCGGGCTGCGATACTTTGAGATAGCCGTTTTTCTTTCTCTTTCTTTAATTTGAGCGACACCACCACGTCTCCGCTTCTCAGCGGCCCCCACCCCGCATCTCCGCCCTCGCCGTTGACCAGGCCCCTGCGGTGACGATCGACGCAGCGGGAACTGAAAGAGCTGCAAAAAGATTCTCGCCTGTGACTTCCCGCGGTTCTCTGCTGGCAAGGCGCCAGGCCTGATAATTCCTCGCCCCCCCCCGCAAGACGGAGGAGGGAGACGAGAGAAACGCCCCGTTGCGAGTCGGTTCCGAAGCGCCTCGAAGGGGGTGGAGCCAAAAACGGGGCGGAGAAACAGGGCGTGGCGCGGGCGGTATAAAGGACGGTGAAGCAGGAGGTTTAAAAAAGAGTTTTCGTGTGGGCTTCGTGCTTCCTTGGAGAGTGTGTGTGCTGTGCGCTTCGAGCTTCGTGCCTTCTGGATCCTGCTTTGTGTGCTTCGTGCTTGCTGGATCCTGCTTCGCTTCGTCTCGTCCTGCTGCTCTCGTCCTGCTGCTCGTGGTTCGGTGGACTCGGTCGGTGCTCGGTCCGTGGCGTCGGAGGGCCAGCACGAGCAGGCGCGAGGCACGCCGGAGAGGCTCGCCGACCACGCTCGATCGGAGTCACGGCCAGCCGGGACCATGTGGACGGGCGCCAAGGACTCGACATACAGGGAAGTCGCACTTCCATTTCTTTTGGGTTTTGTGTAAATGTGTGTGTGTGGCGCCGAGTCTTAGTAAGTAAAATTGTATATAAGTGTTGCCGAGTGTTCGCGTTAGTCGGTTGTAGCTCTGCGTCGTCGTTGTCTATTTTCTATTTGATATATGTGCATTCTGGCTGTAAATATGTGATATATGTGTGCTTTGTGTCCGTGTGTGTAATAAATGCTTGCTTGTTGAATTGTTTCCCCGTTTCGCTGCGTCCTTCCTTCGTTGGGTCTCCATCTTGTTTTACGTAAAGGGTACGTAGTGGGCGCGGGGACGCCCGATAATTATCAGGAACCGTCGAGGCCGACGATAACACCGCTCGGTTATCCGATAGCACGGAACGGATCGCTTAAGCGGCCCGTGTCCGAAGTCGACCTGCGGTGAGTGGCGGTCGCCCGGTTTACCATCCGCGTGGGTACTTAGGTAGGTCGAGTTGGCGAGCAACCCTATCCCACGCGGGTGGCGATTGGCACGATCGTGGTGAGGCCGAAAGGCCCACCCGTGACTGGATCCCGGCGTTAGTCCGAGAGGGTCACGACAGAATTGTCCGTCCGGTGGGCGAGGCGGTCGTGATTCGAGTCACGTGGCCGATCACAGTAGACCGCTGGCGTCGGCGCGAATTCGCAACAATATATACACACACATATTGTTTGCATTTTAAATGACCTTATATCTCTTTACTGTATTGGAAGGTTACCAATCTGCCAAGTAAAACACCACTCTTCCTCAAAACAGATTGGCCTTCCAAATAATCTGTCATCTTTATTCAGTGGAATAGAATTATCTATTATTCTATTTAGCTTATTAATATTAAGGGATTGTCATTGATAAATAATTATATATTGGCATCTGAAATTCTGGCTGGAAGCTGTAGTCCAGCTTCAATGGAATGTGTCCAGTGTCCAGATGTGTAGATAATGTCCAGATATCTGCTCGAATTCTTATCACCTTCTGATCGTAAATTGTTCTCCAACCCTTTGAATTCAATGTGACCTCCGACTGGCCGCTGCAAAAAGGCTTTGAGTGATGTTTTCCCCGAACCGCAAAACTTCAGCCTCAGCAGCTTCCATGTCTCGAACATTGCCAGATATCATTCCATGATCTCACCCTCCCCACCTTTGCTCATTATCAAAGGAACTCAAGATCCATGTACTATTAGGATCAGAGGATAAAGCGTGTTGCTCGGTAGACCCGGCAGTTCTGGATTATCCTCCAGCGACCATCAATGAGCACATGGTCATTCCCCTTTGCCACTCTACCAGCATTGGAATACCAAGTCCAGTGATGAGCCTGTGGGCAGTGAAACCATGAACCAGCCACCCTTTGTCCACGACTTCTTCCAAAGTCAAGGAATTTAGTGCTCTTCTGGTTCATAGCTCCAGACTTATGGGGACTAACACGTCTCATAAACATCCCTGTCAATGCCAGTTGATGCATTGAAATCCCCCGAGACTAGAAGAGTATCTCACCTGGGGCACTGATCAACCACAGACTCGAGCGTGGCATGGAAGGCCTCTTTCACTGTGGGATTACTTGCCTCAGCTGGGGTATATACAGAGACTCGGGAAATGACACCCAAGGAGTGACGAATCCTTCGTCTCATAATACGCTCGTTGACTGGTGTTACCTCA
>CM068963.1:122274255-122293898 GCA_035128595.1 Eptatretus atami
AAGTGGAGAAAATAGGAACCGATGGTAATAGGGGGAAAGTACAAATAAATACGATCGTACACCGAGACGGGAAAGACGGGTAGGCGTCAAGGAAACTCAATAAGACAAGATCGACGAAAACTCACAAAATAGCCCAATTTTGAAACAAAACCGAACTAGGAACACACAGTAAACATGTAGGTAAGAAAATAAACAGTCAAAACGTGACAAATAACGACCGGAAAGTTATCTTTGAGAAAGTGGGCAGAGACCCCTGAGAGAGCCAGCCATTTCCTCAAAACCCGGAACCGAAGTGATACTTGGTACGTCTGTGTTTTCAGTCTGAACCAGTTAAAAATTACCTTCATTATTTCGTACCTCGTATGTAGACAGTTCTTTAATCTACAAAATTAATGGGTTTTGTCTGAACATTTGCATTTCAACAAGATTTTCACATTTCAATAACATATTTGAAACATTATTGAATATTGCAGTAAATGGTGGTTAAATATTTTTTCTTCTCCCTCTCCATTTGCAAACCCAAAACTGATGACTTTTGTCATCGCAAGTCAACCCTTTTACTTAAACTAGTGTGCCCGTTGGTCCGATGGACCAAATTTTCATTGGTCTTCCCAGCCTTGTTACATACCCGCCTGCTGTGTACTGCTTGAGCATTAGCTTGCCCTTTCACCAAGCCCTGATGTGCATGCGGGCCAATGCAGGGATTATATGTGTTCGTTATTATTATTGCCATATGATACTACTATTCTTATTATTGTTGTAAATATTATTCGCATTAATTAATATATGCTTTGTTGCAATGTTATCATTGTTTTTGTTATTTATTTTTAAATTTGAATGCCATGCCGTGTAGAAGGACAAATTAAGCTGCTTTGTTTACAGTTCCTTAACATGGAGTGCAATTAAAAATATGGGAATTCTAACGGATTTTTTTTTGTGGTTAATTAACCTAATCGACTCAGGAGGTCATGATCATTTTGGTGTATCACATTCCACATCAGAACACTCGCAGAACTCCACAAAAAACATCACACGCACACGCACACACGTCCTTGGGAACTTTTGGGTCTTCTGGGTCCTCGGGAACTTTTGGGTATTGCCCCCATTTTTTTAATGACTTAACCATCCAGAGATGGGGCCAATAACAATATACATATTGCATGAAGTTTCAAAACATTGTTGATGAGTTATCACAATTGATGGATGAATTGGTTCAGTGACGAGAACCAGCCAAGTAGATTTTGGTTCATGTCCGGTTACAGATCCGTTCTGTCAATGGGATACAAACCGTAAACTGTTCAGCCTGGCAGAGGTATGTGCTCCATTGAGTGCTGTTCTAGTTATTTTCTGAATTTGTGGGACAGCTCCAACAAGGTTTGCACTTTCCATTGTCACAGACATATCTTCCATAAATCCCACTGCTTCTGTCTGTGCATGGGTTATTTTGTGTCGATGTGCAAGTATAAATCACTTGCTCTCACTTTCTACATTTTTTTTGTTTGTTTCAAGGGGTATTGGCCATGGACGCATTACACCGGCAAGTGCTGCCTTTCCTGTTGCGACGCATGAAGGAGGATGTACTCCAGGACTTGCCACCTAAAATCATCCAGGATTATTACTGCAATCTCAGTCCACTCCAGGTATTCTTGGGAAGATTATTCGGTGGTGATTGTGTTGTCTTTCGGGTGAATCAGGACTTGCTTACTCTGCTTCTTATTTCTGGCAACTCTGAAATTGTTTGATTGTCATAAGTAGACTGGATACTGCTCAGTATATTGTCGCAAGTACTGTCGACTGCATCTATATAAATGTTAGGTGGGTGACTGCATCTGTTTTCCTTCCATATCTCCTCTCTCACTGCTTTGCCCATCATCACTTCACTTTGTTAGCAAAAGTAAAAATGTCTTTCAATTCTGGTTATGTCATCCATATTTACTTACCACTATTCCACTTATGCTACTTGGAACCAGTCACAGGTATACTTTGTTCACCATGCTATTCCGGTGAACGTTAGGTCTTTCTGGTGAAGAGCGCTTCCAGCACCATTTCATCAAAATCAGTATCTTGGGTGTTGCTGCCAAAGATACAGATTTTTCAGTGGTAGAGGAAAGGTTGACCGATGCTTTCAATCAACTAACACCATATTATGAGAACCACCTCTGTGCAAATCTATCTAAGACACAGGTGTGTACCTTCCACTTGAGAAACCGAGAAGCCAAGAGACAACTTCAGGTGAACTGGTCTGGAACAGCAATGGAGCACTGTGAGCATCCAGTTTACCTTGGTTTAACCCTTGACCGATGTCTTACCTTCAAGACCCATATTGAGAAGACAAAGGTGAACGTGAGCGCACACAACAATTTTGTTCGTAAGCTCACAAACACACGATGGGGTGCTCGCCCACAGACCCCACGTTCCACTGCCTTAGCCCTCTGCTATTCTACTGCTGAGTATGCATGGCCAGTGTGGAAAAGATCCACCCATGCCAAGAAGCTGGACTCAGCCCTCAATGCTTCCTGCAGACTTATCACAGGTTGTCTCAAGCCAACATATACTGACAGCCTCACCTCCTGGCAGGCATAGCCCCACCAGACATCAGAAGAGCAGGAGCCAGCATGAAGGAGTGCCAGTGGCAGATAACAGATGAACGACATCAAATGTTTGGCCAGACACCATCTCAGAGCCGCCTAAAGTCGATGAAAAGTTTTCTTAACTGTGTGACTCCTCTTAAGGCTGGCATTACAACAAGCGAAGCACGAGTCTCCATATGGGGTGAGAGAATATCCACTCTACCTCCCTCAACTACCATGGGACTAACGGTAAATGAGCAACTCCCTCCTGGTGCAGACGCAAGTTGGGCCAGATGGAAATGCCTCAATCGATTGAGAACTGGTGTTGGCAGAGCCAAGGTGTCTCTAAACAAGTGGGGATATTGTTGTGGGCCTGGTATCGGCGACGAGCACGACCGCTAGATGGGGCAGTAGAGTTGGCTCCACCGAACACCCGGAATCTAGATCATACCTTTCCAATAACTCCGAAGGTACGGGTCCCTTACAGGACCATGAATCGTCAATAATTCAACCGCGTGGGACAGGGTTATTTGCCAACTTCAAAAATACCTAGAGGCCCACGTGGCGAGCTACCGAGGAATTCACACCCTCGACGGAGCTCGAACGGGACGAGCCGTTACCGTGCTCGACCGTGCGTAACCCGATCGGATGGTTACCGACGTCCCGTCGGTCCAAATGCACAACTATGGCAGCAACGGCCTTTTTAATCCACCAACACGCACCGTGCTAAACCAATGAAGAAAACACAAACGAGCTGATACATTTAACAGGGGATTTATTTATAATGAGGAAAGGGGGAGCACGCAAGAAGCAGTTATCCGACTATAGAGATGCAAGTATGCACAGCAAAGAGCACTTAAACAATTCCTACTTAGACGGCCACCGACAGCACAACACACACACACACACACACACACACACACACACACACACACACACACAGATACCCAGAAGGACATGGACCTGTCCACCTCGTGTGGTTCGGCTGGCACGGACGAACCAGGCCAGCGTCGAGATGCGATGATAGAATCCAGAGCTCCTTCAGCGCTCGTTCCGGCAACCAAAACTCTCCTCAGTATCCCAAACTGTCCAGAAGGCAGGAGGTTTCTCTGCCACTTCTCCAAGTCTTTGAGTTGAACGTCAAAGCGAGGGCTGATAACTCCACACTTGTTCAACCTGCCCGTCAGATTGACCACAACCTTGCCTGCTCGATGGTCATCAACTATCTCAAAAACTCTCTTCGTTCACGACAGAGAGACGGCGCGCAAACGATTTGCGTTTCTTGTGGAGGAAGGATCTCTGCTCATCCGATCGCACCGCAACCTTATTCACCCTTCTCCAGGGGGAGGGCCGCCTCCACCTTCCCCGCTCTCCCTCACTGGACGGTTTTGGCGCACAGAATCGCTCGTCGCCCTGTCATTGGCGAAAACGGGCGGCAAGTCCGTCGATTGGCCCGGGGTGTGGTGACGTCACGCGGACCGCCTCTCTCACCGTCGTTGGGTCTGATTGGCTGAGCGGCGGCCACCTCACTCGCAGTTCGCTGATTGGTCGAGGGCCGCCGCGAGGCTCCTCCTTGAACTCCGCCCACCATGGCATCGGCCAGAGCGAGGTGAAGGTGAGGGTGATGCTGGCGTTGTTGTAGTTGATGTTGGTGTGTAAAAATAAAGAAAACCCTGACTCTCAAAATAACTTCGCAGCGCATGTACATTTAATTTCCCATTAGACACGGGACGGGGACCCCAACTAAAAACACATACTTACCGATATAACTGTTCTGTAGGACCTGTATGTTGAGTGCTCATGGCTTCCAGATTTGCAACACTACCCCCTCCGCTTTTTACAGACTCGTCCTGAGTCGAATTTCGTGTGACCAGCATGTGTAAGTTCTCCCCTAGTACGATTTACCTGCGGATCCCTGAGTGCGACATTTTTTATACATGCCCCAAAAATAAATAACCTAATGCGCTGCGTAACTAACGACTCACACAGACGACTTAACTAAAATTGCCGGTGCTACGACAAACTACAGGTGGGTTGCAAACTTATTTACAATCTTAACTAATATTTACACTAACCATGGCCCAGAACTGTCATCTGTGGGAAAGAAAAAGTCACAACCAGAGTCAACAGTTCTGCGGCTCAAACGCAGTCTCTGACACAGGAGAATGGATGGAGATGAACAAACAACGATGCAAGCTGCACAACTCAGTCCTCGTGGCAGCTGCCTACAGGGCAGTCCTTGCAAACACTGGATGATCCTGGCGCACATGGTGATGGTGACACAGGGCAATGCAAAGAGGGTAGCAGGCATGGGGTCACGATAAAGGCAGGCAACAAGGCATGGCAACGCAAGCAATGCGGACCAGGAACTGTAGTACGAGCAGGCCGGCATGTGAAACTGGCGGTCTCTGGTCTGGTCCCGTCAGTTGTGTGGAGGGAGTGCGGTTTGCCGGCCGCTCCGAAAACGGGCTCGGACCTACCCTACTGTCTCCCCCAACCTATCGCCTTTGCCTATCTCTGTCCATACCCACTCCCTTAGTTTGCAATAACAAAACAACCAAATTTAGCCCCTTATTTTTTTTTTTTTTTCTTATAATTTCGTCTCCCTAACCCCCTTTCTGTCTTTGTCCGGCTAACCTATCCCGTCAACCTAGCCTACTCCCAACCCCCAAGTTCTTTTTGGGAGGGGAATAAGGGAGAGACTAGTGTCCTGTCTCGAGGCCCAACAAAGCCTCAGAATGGCCTCCCACAGATTTCAGCAATCTACCAAGGTGGTCCAGCGGCCTACAGAGAGCGAAGGGATGGATGGTGCGAAGGGGTACACGTTTCCTATCTACCCTATCCTTTATTAAACTTTAAACTACCCGGGGCTTTTCCATACACCTGTCACTTTAAACTATTGGCTCTAGAAACCATGATTCCCGTCGCCTGTGTTGGTGTCCATTATAAGTTCGGGCCTAGCCCTCAAGTTTTCTTCCGTGCCCTTGCCACAATTAATGGCTGGGCAGCGTGGCTCACTTGGCAGGATTCCCCCTCTACCAAACTCAATTATGGCACCCCGGGCCCTGAGGCTGTTTCCGAGCCTTCCTGCTCCTATGAACACGGGGGATTTCCCTTCCTAGCATTGCACCCCTCCGATGCCCATGTGGCATTTTGGCGCTACGGGTCCCGTTCCGCAGGTCGCCCGTGCCCACTACACTATCCCGGTCCCTTGGACCCTTGGCCTACTCTGGCCGATTAGTCCGGTGCCGGGTGCCCTCTAATCGATACTCACCTTTCAACAGCCATGCTCCCAGCCGGTCCATGGACTCCTGCACCCTACAAAACAGGTTTCGAGCCTTCTTTCCACACCAACAACAAAACGACCTCCTTTTGGTAAATTTAACCAACCCCTAACTAACATTCACTGACCCAGGGTCACTTGGGTGGGTTTCACTCCTGCCCCACTCATTCATTCACACCATGCATTCCACATTCGCTCCACTCACCCACTCGGGCACACTGACCCACATTCATTCATTATGTTTCTCTTTTTCCATTTCTCAATCACTCACAAATGCCATTCTCCTAACTAAATTCCCCTACATATCTCGTGCTCCCTCGTCGTCCCTTATTCTAATGCACGTTCCTTTTAATCTACGTAGCTAAGCTACGTCCCCACTACTCATTCCATGTCTGTCCATGTTTCCCAAAATCCATTTCCATCGAAATCTGACCTAACATTCCCTCTAACTAGTCCATGGCCCCTGGAGGACAGCTCATGCCCCATGAGGGCGGTCTATCTAAGCTAAACCCATCCCACTAACTGGTGCTCCTATGCCCAAACACTGGGCTGTGTACTTGGAAGCGAGGCTTTTTTTTTCTTCTGCACCGCCACGGTGGTGGTTTACGGCTGCCTGTTCGTCCCTTCCAACGGGTGATACGTGCAGCCATGACGTCACCCTGCACATCCCAACAAGCGCTCGCTTTCGCGGGATTCCCCACACGGGACAACTTGCGCTGTTTGCCCGAAGCTCGCGCCACAAGGTCCGAGCCGATGATGTCACCCGCGCACGAGCCTGCGCGTTTCCCGTGCAGGTTCGCACGAGCGCATTGTCCCGGGAACTCGCTCCGCACTTTCCTGCGAACGGAACACGCGGTGCGCAGCATGTGATGCCTCGCACATGCACTCGCATGGGACCCTCCGTTCCAAATTCCCACAACACTCGCCTACCTTTTAACCGTCCGCCGACGGTCTCTTCCAAAACGCGAGACGTTCCCGCACCGGAATCCCTCCACGAAGACGCGCGCGAGGCCGTTCTCGAAATGCCGAACGGACCTCGCACGTGGCGTCTTGTGGGACCGGCACGGTTACCAGAATAACTTTACACGGTGCAGAAGGCTCGCCACACCCGTCTCCCGTCTGGATTGGTCTGTCCATTTCCACGCACGCCATGACACTCGCATTCTGCACACCTTTCGACACACTTATACCACTCATACTCTTAACACACACACCGGGACATTCACGTTGGGGTTCGTGTTCCTCAAGGGGTCCACACACCGGATCTCTTTACCCCCAAGCTCGCGCTGTACCGTTAACATACACTCACCCTCAACCTCACACGGCTCGACCGGACTCACCTCGTCGCGATCGGCTTCAAGGGCATATCGTCTCTACTCGTCCCTGAAGGAGGCCATCCTGCTGCTCGCACCGGGTCATGATACATTCCACCGGCTCAACCCCATCGTCCCTCACTAACTCTATGTGTGTGTGCTCATCCTTCGTTTCATTTAATTCGTCCCCTCTATTGATTTCTCTGTCTCCGTCCTCCTTTGGTCTTTCCAAAAACCTCCTTTGGTTTTCCGTCGTCCCCTCGTGCCTCACCCTACACGTCTCCCCATCAATTGTGACGGCGTCCCTCGTCGTCCCGACCTTACTCGTCTCTATCGCGGGGCCGGACACAATTTGCACTCCATCCTGACTCGATCGTTCCGCCACGTGGTGCCGCCATTATGCCTTTTACGCCGTCCTCATGCATTTTTCCCCGACTGGAGACTCAACCCATGCTCTGCATCATCACCCTCAATGCGCTCTCGTGTTCGCCTCCATTTTGTTTCCATGTTTTGCACATCGCGCGCGTTCGCGTCCATTTTGCACTCCATGCTTTGCGCAATTTCATCCATTTTTTTTGTTAACTTTCCATGAACTCCATTAACTGCTGCGCTGTCGGTTGCTGCATAAACTGCTGCCTTCTATGATTGGGTGTTGATCCCATGGGGATTGCTATGTCCTGAGCCACGGATCTTTTAAACCTACCTCTAAACCTGTACCTACCTGCTTCAGCTCGTCTGGCTTGCCATGTCGCGGTTGGAAGAGAATTTAAAATGATCGTAATTTGGGGAAACGGGGGGGGTTTCGCTCCCTACACCCCTGATCCGAATCCGTGAATTTCGTGGAGACGGAGGGGTTCGAATCCCACTCCTGACACCAATTTGTTGTGGAGCCGGGTATCGGTTGCAAGCACGACCGCTAGGGGGCGGTAGGGTCGACTCTACCGAACAACCGGAATCTAGATCGTACCTTTCGGAAAACTCCAAGGGTACGGGTCCCTTACCGGACCGTGAATGGTCAATAATTCACCACGTGGTTCAGGGTTATTTGCCAATTTTCAAAATACCTAGAGATCCACGTGGCGATTACCGAGTATTCACACCCTCGGCGGCACTCGTCGAGTTGAGCCGTTAGCGTGCCCGACCCGTGCGCAACCCGAGCGGATGGTTGCCGAAAGTCCCGTCGGTCCAAATGTACATTTACAGCAGCAACAGCCTTTAATTCACCAACACGCGCCATGCCAAGCCAATGGAAGAACACAGCAACGAACCGATACATTTAACAAATGTATTTATTATTAATTGGGGAAAGGGGGAGCACGCAAGAAGCAGAGTTATCTGACTAAGAGATGCAAGTATGTACAGCAAGAGCACTTAAACAATTCCTACTTCGACGGTCCACCGACAGACACACACACACACACACACACACACACACACACACACACACACACACACAAGAACCCAGGACATGGACCTGTCCACCTCGTGTGGTTCGGCTGACATGGGCGAACCAGGCCAGCGTCGAGATGCGATGATAGTATCCAGAGCTCCCTTCAGCGCTCGTTCCGGCAACCAAAAACTCTCCTCGTATCCCAAACTGTCCAGAAGGCAGGAGGTTTCTCTGACACTTCTCCAAGTCTTTGAGTTGAACGTCAAAGCGAGGGCTGATAACTCCACACTTGTTCAACCTGCCCGTCAGATTGACCACAACCTTGCCTGCTCGATTGGTTATCAACTATCTCAAAACTCTCTTCGTTTCATCGACAGAGAGACGGCGCGCAACCGACTTGCGGTTCTTCTGGAGGAAGGATCTCTGCTCGCCGATCGCGCCGCAACCTTATTCACCCTTCTCAGGGGGAGGGGCCGCCTCCACCTCCCCGCTCTCCCTCACTGGACGGTTTTGGCGCGCAGAATACGCTCGTCGCCCTGTCATTGGCCAAAACGGGCGGCAAGTCCGTCGATTGGCCTGGGGCGTGGTGACGTCACGCGACCGCCTCTCTCACCGTCGTGTGGTCTGATTGGCTGAGCGGCGGTCACCTCACTCGCAGTTCGCTGATTGGTCGAGGGCGCCGCGAGGCTCCTCCTTGAACTCCACCCACCTTGGTGTCGACCAGAGCGAGGTGAAGTGAGGGTGATGCTGGCGTTGTTGTAGTTTGATGTTGGTGGTGTAAAAATAAAAGAAAACCCTGACTATCAAATAACTTTGGCAGCGCATGTACATTTAATTACCATTAGATACGGGATGGGGACCTAACTATAACACATTCTTACCGATATAACTTTCTATAGGACCTGTATGTTGAGTGCTCATGGCTTCCACATTCACAACAATATTACACTGATAAGAGAGAACATCATTTTAAACAACAATCGGGTTTAAAACCCATTACACCGATTAATTTACAGAGAAACATGACTTTCAAACAACGATCATGTTTAAAATCCATCACAACTGATGAGGTAGAAAAATCGATTTAAAACAACATCGTGTATAAATTCATTACACCGAAAGAGAGATATCACTTTAAACAATAATTGTGTTAAATATCCATCATATCGATGAGTGAACATCACTTTAAAACACAATCGTGTTAAATATCCATCATACTGATAAGAGTGAAACATCACTTTAAAACAACAATCGTGTTAAATATCCATCATATTGATAAGAGTGAAACCACTTTAAAACAACAATCGTGTTAAATATCCATCATATTGATAGAGTGAAACATCACTTTAAAACAACAATCGTGTTAAATATCCATCATTCTGATAAGAGTGAAACATCACTTTAAAACAACAATCATGTTAAATATCCATCATTCTGATAAGAGTGAAACATCACTTTAAAACAACAATCATGTTAATATCCATCATTCTGATAAGAGTGAAACATCACTTTGAAACAACAATCATGTTAAATATCATCATTCTGATAGAGTGAAACATCACTTTAAAACAACAATCATGTTAAATATCCATCATTCTGATAAGAGTGAAAACATCACTTTAAAACAACAAATCATGTTAAATATCCATCATTCTGATAAGAGTGAAACATCACTTTGAAACAACAATTTTAAATATCCATCATTCTGATAAGAGTGAAACATCACTTTAAAACAACAATCATGTTAAATATCCATCATTCTGATAAGAGTGAAACCATCACTTTGAAACAAACAATCAGTTAAATATCCATCATCTGATAAGAGTGAAACATCACTTATTAAACAACAATCGTGTTAAATATCCATCATACTGATAAGAGTGAAACATCACTTTCAAAACAACAATCGTGTTAAATATCCATCATACTGATAAGAGTGAAACATCACTTTAAAACAACAAATTCGTGTGTTAAATATCCATCATACTGATAAGAGTGAAACCACTTTAAAACAACAATCGTGTTAAATATCCATCATACTGATAAGAGCTGAAACAATACACTTTAAACAACAATCATGATTAAAACCCCATTATTCCGATAAAAGAGGAGCATCACTTTGAAAAAACAATCGTGTTAAATATCATCATACTGATAGAGGAAAAATCACTAAAACAACAATCGTGTAAATATCCATCATACTGATAAGGTGAACAAACTTTAAACAACAATCGTGTTAAATATCCATCATACTGATAAGAGTGAAACATCACTTTAAACACAATCATGATAAAACCCATTATTCCGATAAAAAGGGAGCATCACTTTGAAACAACAATCGTGTTAAATATCCATCAACTGATAGAGTGAAACATCACTTAATAACAACAATCAGTTTAATTCCATTGACCGATAAGAGAGGAAAATCACTTTAAAAACAACTAGAAGCACCCGCCTCCCTACGGGAGCCGTCAAGGGGGTCTTGTTATTATATTTATGCCCATTTTACTCCAAGGGGTCCAGGGATTACACACACAAAAAATGGTTGCGATCGTTTTCAGCCGTTTTTGCGGTACCTGGAACAGACAGACGGAATAGACAGTGAATTATAGTAAGATGAGAAGCACCCACTCCCTACGGGAGCCATTAAGGGGGTCATGTTATTATGTTTATGCCTATTTTACTCGAAGGGCCAGGATTACAACACCCAAAAAATTGGTTGCGATCGTTTCATGCTCAGCTCGTTTTTGCGGTACCTGGGAACAGACCAGACGGATAGACGGTGACTTATAGTAAGATGAGAAGCACCCACTCCTACGGGAGCCTTGCACTCTCAAGCGTCATGTCCTATTATCTTTATCATTTTACTCCAAGGGGTCCACGGATTACACACCCCAAAAATGGGGCGATCTGTTCAGCCGTTTTGCGGTACCTGGGAACAGACAGACGGATAGACTGTGAATTATAGTAAGATGAGAAGCACCCACTCCCTACGGAGCCATTAAGGGGGTCATGTTATTATGTTTATGCCTATTTTACTCCATAGGCGTCCCAGGATACACACCCCAAAAAATGGGCAATTCGTTCAGCCGTTTTTGGAGTACCTGGGAACAGCAGATTGGTGAATTGTTAGTAAGACGAGAAGCACCCACTTCCCTACGGGCAGCATTAAGGGGGTCATGTTATTATGTTTATGCCTTTATTTTTATATTCTCCAAGGGCGGTCACCGGATTCACACACCTAAAAAAATCGGTGGCGCACGGTTCAGCCATTTTTGCGGTACCTGGAACAGTACGGCACGGACGGCAGACGTGAATTGTAGCAGACGAGAAGGCACCCGCTCCCTAGGTGGGAAGCGTTATTAAGGGGTCAGTTATTATATTTTGCCATTTTATCCAAGTGTACCAGGATTACAACCCAAAAATGGTGGCGATCGTTCAGCCGTTTTTGCCCCCGGTACCTTGAACAGACAGACGGTGGTAACCTTATAGTAAAGATTTACACCGATATAGAGTGAAACATCCAATTTTGAATAATCAACAATCATGGTTTTTGAAGTGATCCATTGCAAAAGGAAAAAAAATTTTCCCGACCCAAGATATCCACATCACCAAGGGATCCTCCATTCCCTTCCTTCCAAAACAGGTCAAAATTCCATTTGCCTTCTTTGTTTTTCCATTTGGTGAATTGTTTCCATTTGCTCTTTGTTTTCCACATTTGGTGAATTGTTTTTATTCATCCCTTGCTGTTCCTTCCTTCCAATTTTGCATGGCTTCATTTGTTTTATAATTTTTGCAGGTTTGTTGTTTTCCTTTTTTAAAGCTTGATTTGTTTTACATATTTGCCTTTACTTTGTTTTTGTTTGTTTAAGCTTATGACCTCTGCCACCGGACAATGGAAGAGGTTATGTTTCACCCCTGTCTGTTTGTGTGCAGCGATAATCTCAAAAAGTTTTGGGATGAAATTTGGAGGCATGTTGGGTGGTGTGACAGAATGAACTGCTTAGATTTTGGTGAAGATCAGAATCCGTATCAAGCTACTAAAATTTTTAAAGCGATTCTTCACGATTGAGAGATTAAGGCCAAAAACGATATGTAGCATGAGTATCTCAAGTTATTGGAGGGATTCGCAACGGAAAATTTGGTGAACATCTTGGGTGATGTGCTCAAGAAAAATTGATTCAATTGATGTGAAGACTGAATCAGGAATCTGGATACGAGAATTAATTCAATTTTCAAAGTGATTTTTCACCATTGAGAGATTAGCGCCAAAAAACGATTATATAGGCATGATGTTTCAAAAATGTATTGGATGTGATATGTTCTCCTGGATCAGGCATTGCGTGCAGAGGTATGCGCTCTACCATGCCCTTTTAAGTTGTCAGTTTATTAATTATATAGGATTACCTTCTTCCACAGCACTTAAGCCAAGCATGGTGTTTGGCTTATGTTAGGGTGGTGGCTTGGGATCTTAGGTCCTGTCAAGCTCGTTGGCCGCTGAATTAATATACACCAGAGGTTAACTCAGCCTGTCATCCTTCCGAGGTCGGCAAAATGACCCAGTGACACTGCATCAGCCGCATCGCCACTGTTCCCCAACCAATGATGCAACCAGCAGCCACAGGCTGCACGAGACGAGAGAGAGAGAGAGAGAGACGAAGAGAGGAGGAGGAGAGAGAGATAGCAGAGAAGAGAGAGAGAGAGAGAGAAGAGACGCGAGCACTAAGGCCCAACATGAGAGGTGTCCAGTTTAAGAAAGTTTGTCTGTGCTGCTTTCACGTGCGTTGACTCGTATGGGTTGCCTTTCAGGTTCGGCTGTATGTTTAGACTTTTGCCGGGTCACACGCCAAAGAAGATGCAGAAGAAACTCTTTCTTCTGCACCCTGCCTTTGGAAGACAAGACCAGCTAAAAAGAAAGCTACCGGACATGTAATTTCAGGTGCATAGATACATCGATGACTGCGTCAACACCATGTTGTTTTTTTTTTAATCTAGTTTTTTCTCTGTTTTCTTTGCTTACTGCTCTATGTGAAGTTGACACAATAATTTCTCAAGCCATAGGAGCCGATTAGGCCTAAGTACACATTTGCCACGGTGCCGTCGGGTCTCCAAAATCTACGGGCCACAAGCATTATACCGGCGGCCGCAGTATTTCCCACGGTCACACAATGTAGCAGTCACATTATGTTTTATATTTTCGGGGACTGCACGGCGTTATTTAATAACATTGTGGAGGACCGAAACGTGGAGTTTTGCCGTACGGTCTTTGATTTGATGTCGCACGGTGACCTTAAGGGGCCTGTGGCGGCCATATAATTTTCAAGGCAGGACGCAAGGTGCCCCGCAAGGCGACCCCAGGGGGCCCTAAGGCGAACGGCGGCCAGACGGACAAGGTAACGTCGTGGTTCATTTTATTTATTTTTTACCAGTTTTTTTTTCGCTTGTCGAATTTCTACGGCGAACGTAGAAATGAAAAAAGTTATGAACTCCGCAGTCTATAATTTCCACGGCAACCCCTACGGCCCTGTAAAAGATAGCCAAACGGCGTAGGGCCACCCTGAGGCCACCGCAGAAACTCTGCGGCCGCCGCCACGTTTCTTCAATTCACGAGGGGCGTCGCCGCCGTATCCTCGCCGTAGAGCAAAAATGTGACTAGGCCTTACTTTATGCTACAATGTTTTCATGATTAATCTATGATGCATAAAGGTCACTGTGTGTGGTGCCATGTATTAATTAAAGGAAAAACATTGGATCTCTGCGTCTCTGAAATCGCTCCATGGAGAAAATTGGAAAGCTGGACCCACGTCAAGTACTCCCCATGGGAAAGAAGTGTATTTTTTTTTTTTTTTTTTTTTTTTATGCCTCGTGACAATGTCGCTGGTGCGCATCTGTGTCCGGTTGTCCGTACGTATATGCAATTTTTTTTCTTTTCTCTGCAACTGCGACACTTATCGGCTACTGTATTTTTCCTTCCTTTTGGAAGGACAGCAATCCTTGTAAATGGAAGGCTAGAACATCCTTCCTTCCTCCCACAGATTCTCCATCCATATCTGCCAACAGTACGATTTATCAGCATTTACCGCATCGCTGTGCATTTCTTCAACTGCTGCCGTCTTCCTGATATGCCCTCCATTCACCTTAATAATGTTGAGGTTGAAGTGAAGAATTCGTGATGAACTTACAGTACATTGATCTCGATCCAGAAACATGTCCGAACAACTCAAGTATAACACATCCTTGTCTATTCCATCTTTGTTTCAAAGTACATACTTCTCAAGCCTTTTCTCAGATTGATGCTGCTACCATAGTACATACCCTTCATCACTTCTTTGATTACTCTTTACTATTTCTTTACTATTACCAATGGATTTCATAGGGATGGACCTCAGGAATAATCTGTTCCCACCTTTTCCAGAATAATCAGGTGCCCAATTGTGTTGGTTCCAGGTGAACAAAGGTTGCACATCAAAGCGTCGGCAGGATAGGTTGGGCTTGTGGCAGTTCCACCTCGAAGGTGATCTTCTGATGTCAAAATCCTCCAGCTACGAGTTATTACCCCACGCATGCGAAGCGAAAATTGGGTTAAAGCAATTGGTTAGTGTCAGTTCGTCCTTTTCAGTTGATGATCATCAGTATGATCGAGGAACAAACTTATTTGGATTCTGAAGTTGTATTTTGAACATGAACTAGAACATAAGACTAATGAAGACGAGTGTCTTTTCATTATTACCGTATTTTGGATCTGAATTCATCCCGACCACACATGTGCACAGATGAGTGAGATTAAAAAAAAAGATTCACTCTTTCTTCCTGCCTTGGTGATTGAAAACAAATTTAAAAGCATTTCAAACAGGAAACTTACTGTTTGGTAAGTTTGTTTCATAAGGACACAAACAACAAGCACGAAATAACTCGTGTAACGTGTTAGATAGCGGCTGACGTAATGACCTGGAGAACAATGCCAGGTATTAAAACCCCATAATTTATTTATTTATACACCTTTAAACCTCTCGAAACCTTTATTTGGATTGAATTATATTTGAACACTGTAGAACACAAATTGCCTGTCATACGTCAAGAACCATGATTGTATAACAAGTATCCAGCATGAGAACGGCCATGTGAGAGGGCGAAGAAGTCGCTGCCGTCGTATGCGTTGGGGTACAAATGCTGCATGACGTGCATTCTATGGCTGATCAATAAAGCCTCCATCTCCTTAAACATTTAGCCTGGTGTTGGCCTACGTTAAGGGGATGGCTTAAGCATCTCAGGTACCTTCAGTTTGAGCCCCTTTTCCTGTGTTGAATAAACACCAGGTTGGGGTGACTCAGCCAGTTGACAAAATGAGTATACCAGGTACTGGTAGCACGCGGGCCCACAGCATCAGGCACACAGCCCTCGCCACCCCAGAAAATGATGCAACGAGCAGCCATAGGCTGCACACGATGGCTATCTCACTGAACTGCAACTCGTCATCTTATTCCATTGTATAACGGTGGTGTATAGACTGCGCTCTGAGTGGTCGCCTAAAGTTCCGGATTTGAAAACGATCTTTAAAATCATATTTGTATTAACCTTGCCGGTATGTACGTGAACACTGTGTGGCGGGTATCGTGTTCTGTGAACTCGAGATGAAAATTGATCAACATGGGGATAGAGAGGGTTGTTTTGTTTTTTATTAATAATTAACAACGTTTCTCCTGACGAAAACCATCCACACAATAAGAAAAGCCTGGTCTTTCAGATGGAGGTTTTGGCAATGGGCCAAGCGAACCCATCCAAAAAAAAGAAAAGAAACGTGTGTTACAGAAACCCCAACACCCCAATTTCCAGAAATGTGCGTCAATATTCAAGGCGCATTCATTTTACTTGTGCTTACTTGTAATTCTGCCTGCTTTTCTATTGCATGCGCAGGGCATGCAGTACCTCCCGTTAAAGCTCTTAACCACCCGGCACTGTTTGCTGACCCCACAACACCCCGAGTTTGTCAACGGCATCACAGAGGATGCTCTGCGTCGGAAGGCCTCCTCGCTACGCTGACATACAAACAACACTCCAAGCTGTTCTGCTTTGAAAGGCAATTTCTGTTTTATTGTCCCTGTCCACCCGCTTCGGGTCATCACAAACCCAATGCAACTGTCATTTCCACAGTTCCACAACGTCGATGGTACTGCTGCAGCCAAACCTAATGTAACATATGATTTTGAGACATCTGTTTTCTTGCAGCTTCTGCTGGACTGTGGAACTGGTGGTGGTTCTCGGAGTAGATGGACGCTGCTGAGGCAGTGTGGCACAGCATCCGTGCTACTCTTTCTGTCAGCTGAAGAGCATTGCTGGACATGTGGAGCATGACTTTACTTGCGTCCTACTGCTGCCCACAGTGTCCTTCCTTCGTCTCGACGCAGTGTTCCTGCGCGACAGAGCACACAAAGCTTTCCAGGCGGGGTCTTTGCGATAATAAGCTCTTGTGATTCCGATTCTGAATTCCTCCACACCCGTGCCATGCGTACCTCCTCCATCCCCTTTGCTTCCCCACCCAAATCCTTGTGCTGTCCTCTTTCACATCACATAACTTTGTGATTTTTTTATTCCCCTTGTAGATTCAACAATGACCCTTCCATCGACGTGCCTGCTGCTAACACACATGTTGGTGGCTTGGCGACTCAATCTGACTGGTGCTGACACTGTGGTTTTTGAGACATGACTGGAACCCTATGCCGAGATCTGCAGGCAATTGGAATCGAAGCTCACCGAAGTCGGACAGCGTTCTGTCGTTGCCTCACTCGTTGTCCACAGATAGGATGACATTCTTATCTAACATATGTTGGGGACATGCACTGGCAATAGTAAAACAAATTGAACGGCCCTATCCTTATTGACAAAAAACAATCCTTACTTTGCTGTGACTCATTCACTTGCTTTCACTTACCAGGTGAATGAGGCTCTCATGCATTCATACCCTTGGCCCAGTGCACTCGTTCTGGCATCTCCACTCTCTACTTCTCCCCCATTGTCTCTTTCCCTCTGCCTCCCTGATTGGCTCACGTTTCATGTTCGCCACAGCTTTGCTTTTTCATTGTGTTCTCAAACAAACTGGTTTTCGTCACCGTGCAAAGAGGGTTTTTTTTATGACTGAACTCAAAAATGACGACGCAGATTTCCGATTTGCCCATGAAGGGAAACGCAGCAGCTTTTATTAACCCTTGTACCATCTTCACCTTCCCTAAGGATTTGGACATTGCAACGTTAGAGGAATCCATTCTACAATTATCACTTTTCTCTCCCTTGAGTAGTTCCTGCTGCTGGGACATTTTGTGCTTACGGTGTGCTTTTGAACTCCTGTCTCTCGCCTGCGATTGTTATCATACTTTAACAGTCTGGTGTCACTGCTAACCCCAGCGCCCTGCGGTCGGTGCTACTTTATTTGAGAACCTCCATCTCACAGCCTTTGATCTGCCACTAATCCCATCCTAACTATTGGAAATACCTGTAACTTCTCATTCTTCATTACAGCCACTGAATGTTTCAGTTGATGGTGTATATTGCCTGACTCCGTCTATATCTCTCTCTTCATAACATAGTCCAACTCCAAACCACTCAACTCTCTCCTCATTATGCAATTTAAACTGCCAGATATGCCGTTTGGTTCAGAGTTGGCACTCCAACAATCAGCCAACTCCTTGTTGCCTGTGGCCTTCTTACAGTTTGCCTGACCCAATGTGACCTCCCAACCTGCGATGGTCTCTCTTTCTGAACCTGGAATCGATGGACTCCTTCCAACCTCTGTCTTTCCTCTATGGTTCCCAGTTGGCTCCTCTGTCCATGTCTTGTGATGTCTAAAGCTCTCAAGCTACTAGTTGTGAAGAGCTGCCCCAGTGCAGGTGTCATCACACTATGGTAAGTTTTTTTTTTCCACAGAAGGTAAAAGGAAAGTGAGACCAGTTTTGACTCTGCGTGCCTCCGTGATGGGCCCAAGAATAAGCTAGTGCCCGTTGTTCTGCAATTCTGTTTTTTCTCTCTCTTCACCTTTCCTGCCTCACCCTCGAGTGACCTTCCCATCTGCTTGAAGACAGCGACGTCACTCCAATACACAAGAATGGCGTAAAAATCAGATCCACTCTTAGCTCCAGGCCAGTCAGCTTGCATTATAAACAAAGTTATGCGAATCCATCATCACAGCTGACTCCGTCTTTCCTCTTCTCGAAATTGCCGTATTTCTGATTTTATCAATTTTGGATTCTGTCTTGGTCTTCAACATGGATAGCTGCTGCTTCTCTTTCAACAATAGATGGAGGCCTAAATCTTCAGCAACATGTCAGGTTCTGTCTCTGGACATATTGTGCGCCATTTGACAGTCTGGCCCAGTCTTGTCTTGGAAGTTTTCTGCCTTCTGCCTTTCAACCTTCCTCATCATGGATTGCTGGCTTCCTCCAGTACTACACATCTTGGCATGTAGCTCTCAACACTAGTCTTCACCTCTCTCGCCTTGAGTGATAGATTGCTTGGGTCCGTCTTCTGTTTTTTTGCCGTGACATAACAATGACGGTCTCTGATTGACCATTGTCCTCCATGATCTCGAAACCCTTTTCTTCGTCACATCGTCATTTTTAACTCACTTTAGAAATACATATTCTCCACATATGCCACCGATGTACCCTGGTCCCGATTGTCTGGCAGCTGTTAAACTTCATTCTCACAGCAAAATATGGAACAACGTCATTCAATCAAGCAACTCTCACCGACATGCTCTTCCACGTCGAACATATTGGAAAGTTGTCTCGCCAAACCCACTTTATCTACGTTCCTCGCATCAACCACAGTATTTATTCAAACTATTGAACCAAACCACCAGCTACAACACCCTTGGACAGGTTATAATATATATACTACTACCTCAGCAGGCCATCATCACTAAACAGCACGATAATACGTAGATGAGAATCTATACAATATAAAAATGACTCAGAGCCGAACTCTTCTCCAAACTACCAGCGAGTGACAGAACTGTATAGTTTCTACCTGCATCATAGACCACAGCTCACGCTATCCTTTAAAAATCTTAATAATAATAACTCTCTTCTCTTGTG
>CM068963.1:122302668-122320473 GCA_035128595.1 Eptatretus atami
GGATTACACACACAAAAAATGGTTGCGATCGTTTCAGCCGTTTTTGCGGTACCTGGGAACAGACAGACGGATAGACAGTGAATTATAGTAAGATGAGAAGCACCCACTCCCTACGGGAGCCATTAAGGGGGTCATGTTATTGTGTTTATGCCTATTTTACTCAAGGGTCCAGGATTACACACCCAAAAAATGGTTGCGATCGTTCAGAGCCGTTTTTTGCGGTACCTGGGAACAGACAGACGGATAGACGGTGATTATAGTAAGATGAGAAGCACCACTCCTCGGGAGCCATTAAGGGGTCATGTTATTATTTTATGCCTATTTTACTCCAAGGGGTCCCAGGATTACACACCCAAAAATGGTTGCGATCTGTTCAGCCGTTTTTTGCGGTACCTGGGACAGACAGACGGATAGACTGTGAATTATAGTAAGATGAGAAGCACCACTCCCTACGGGAGCCATTAAGGGGTCATGTTTATATGTTTATGCCTATTTTACTCCAAGGGGTCCCAGGATTACACACCCAAAAATGGGGCAATCGTTCAGCCGTTTTTGCAGTACCTGGGAACAGACAGATGCGGTGAATTGTAGTAAGACGAGAAGCACCCACTCCCTACGGGAGGCCATTAAGGGGGTCATGTTATTATGTTTATGCCTATTTTACTCCAAGGGGTCCCAGGATTACACACCTAAAAAATGGTGGCGATCGGTTCAGCCATTTTTGCGGTACCTGGGAACAGACGGACGGACGGGCAGACGGTGAATTGTAGTCAGACGAGAAGCACCCGCTCCCTATGGGAGCCGTTAAGGGGGTCATGTTATTATATTTATGCCTATTTTACTCCAAGGGGTACCAGGATTACACACCCAAAAAATGGTGGCGATCGGTTCAGCCGTTTTTGCGGTACCTTGGAACAGACAGACGGTGAATTATAGTAAAGATTACACCGATAAGAGTGAAACATCATTTTAATATCAACAATCATGTTTTTGTAAGTGATCCATGCAAAAGGAAAAATTTTCCCGACCCAAGATATCCACATTCCCAAGGGATACCTCCATTCTTCCTTCCATCGAAACGGCAAAATTCCATTTGCTCTTTGTTTTCCATTTGGTGAATTGTTTTCCATTTGCTCTTTGTTTTCCATTTGGTGAATTGTTTTTTTCATGCTGTTCCTTCCTTCCAATTTTCATGGCATTCATTTGTTTTATAATTTTTTGCAGGTTTGTTGTTTTCCTTTTTTTAAAGCTTGTTTGTTTTACATATTTGCTTTACTTTGTTTTGTTTGTTTAGCTTATTACCTCTGCCACCGACAATGGAAGGAGGTTATGTTTCACCCCTGTCTGTTTGTGTGCAGGATATCTCAAAAAGTTTTGGGATGAAATTTGGAGGGCATGTTGGGTGTGTGACAAGAATGAACTGCTTAGATTTTGGTGAAGATCAGAATCCGTATCCAGCTACTAGAATTTTTTAAGCGATTCTTCACGATTGAGAGATAAGGCCAAAAACGATATGTAGCATGATATCTCAAGTTATGGAGGGATTCGAACGAAATTTGGTGAACATCTTGGGTGTGTGTCAAGGAAGAATTGATTCAATTATGGTGAAGATCTGAATCAGGATCTGGATACGAGAATTATTCAATTTTCAAAGTGATTTTTCACCATTGAGAGATAGCGCCAAAAACGATATATAGCATGATGTTTCAAAAATGTATTGGGTGTGATATGTTCTCCTGGATCAGGCATTGCGTGGCAGAGGTATGCGCTCTACCAAGTGCCCTTTTAGTTTGTCATTTATTAATTATATAGGATTACCTTCTCCACAGCACTAAGCCCAAGCATGGTGTTGGCTTAGTGGTTAGGGTGGTGGCTTGGGATCCTAGGGTCCTGAGTTCAAGCTCCGTTGGCCGCTGAAATTTAATAGATACACAAGGAGGTTGACTCGCTGTCATCCTTCCAGGTCGGCAAAATGAGCACCAGTGACACTGCATAGCGGCATCGCCACGTCCCAACCAATGATGCAACCAGCAGCCACAGGCTGACACGAGAGAGAGAGAGAGAGAGAGAGAGAGAAGAGAGAGAGGAGAGAGAGAGAGAGAGGAGAGAGAGAGAGAGAGAGACGAGCACTAAGCCCAACATGAGAGGTGTCCAGTTTAAAAAGTTTGTGTGCTGCTTTCACGTGGTTGACTCGTATGGTTGCCTTTCAGGTTCGGCTGTATGAAGACTTTGCTCGGTCACACGCAAAGAAGGATGCAGAAGAAACTCTTTCTTCTGCACCCTGTTTGGAAAGACAAGAACCAGCTAAAAAGAAAGCTACCGGACATGTATTTCAGGTGCATAGATACATCATGACTGCTTCACACCATGTTGTTTTTTTTTAATCTAGTTTTCTCTGTTTTCTTTGCTACTGCTTATGTGGTTGACACAAAATTTTCAGCATAGGAGCGATTAGGCCTAAGTCACATTTGCCACGGTGGCCGTGGGGTCTCCAAAATCTACGGCCACTAGCAATTATACGGCGGCCGCAGTATTTCCACGGTCACACAATGTAGCAGTCACATATGTTTTTATTTTTCGGGGAGCTGCACGGCGTATTTATAAATTGTGGAGACCGAAAACGTGGGGTTGCCGTACGGTCTTTGATTTGATGTCGCACGGTGACCTTAAGGGGGCCCTGTGGCGGCCATATAATTTTCAAGGCAGACGCAAGGTGCCCGCAAGGCGACCGCAGGGGGGCCCTAAGGCGAACGTGCGGCCAGACGGACGGTAACGAGTGGGTTCATTTTTATTTTTTTTTTACCAGTTTTTTTTTTTCGGCTTGTCGAATTTCTACGGCGAACGTAGAAATGAAAAAAGTTATAACTCCGCGTTATAATTCCACGGCAACCCCTACGGCCTGTAAAAGATAGCCAAACGGCGTAGGGCCACCCTGAGGCCACCGCAGAAACTCTGCGGCCGCCGCACGTTTCTGTCAATTCAGAGGGCGTACGGCCGCCGTATCCTCGCCGTAGAGCAAATGTGACTTAGGCCTTACTCATGTACAATGTTTTCATGATAATTATGATGTCATAGGTCACGTGGTGTGGTAGCCATGTTTAATAAAGGAAAAACATTGGATCTCTGCGTCTCTGAAATCGCTCCATGGAGAAAATTGAAACTTGGCCCACGTCAAGTACTCCCCATGGGAAAGAAGTGTGATTTATTTATTTATTTATTTTTTTTTATGCCTCCGGTGACAATGTCGCCGGTGGCATTGTGTTTTCCGGTTGTCCGTACGTACATGCAATTTTTTTCTTTTCTCTGCAACTGGACACTTATCTGGCTACTTGTATTTTTCCTTCCTTTTGGAAGGACAGCAATCCTTGTATGGAAGGCAGGACATTCCTTCCTTCCTCCCACAGGATTTCTATCATATCTGCCAACAGTACGATATCAGCAATTTACCGATCCTGTGCATTTCTTCAACTGCTGCATCTTCCTGTATGCCCTCCATCACCTTATATAATGTGAGGTGAAGTGAAGAATTGTGATGAATACAGTACATGATCTGATCCAGAAACATGTCGAGCAACTCAAGTTGATAACACATCCTTGTCTTCCATCTTTGTTTCAAAGTACATACTTCTCAAGCCTTTTCTCAGATATGATGCTGCTACATAGTACATACCCTTTCATTTCACTTCTTTGATACTCTTACTATTTCTTTACTATTTACCAATGGAATTTCATAGGATGGCCTCAGGAAATATCTGTCCCACCTTTTCCAGAAAATCAGTGCCCAATTGTGTTGGTTCCAGGTGAACAAAGGTTGCACATCAAAGCCTCGGCAGGATAGTTGGGCTTGTTGGCAGTCCACCTCGAAGGTGAATCTTCTGATGTCAAATCCTCCAGCTACGAGTTATTACCCCACGCATGCGAAGCGAAAAGTGGGTTAAGCAATTGGTTAGTGTCAGTTCGTCTTTTCAGTTGATGATCATCAGTTTATGATCGAGGAACAACTTATTTGGATTGAATGTTGTATTTTGAACATGAACTAGAACATGAATATGAAGACGAGTCTTTCATTTTACCGTATTTTGGATCTGAATTCATCCCGACCACACATGTGCACAGATGAGTGAGATTAAAAAAAAGATTCACTCTTTCTTCCTGCCTGGTGATGAAAACAAAATTTAAAAGCATTTCAAACAGGAAACTTACTGTTTGTAAGTTTTTTCATAAAGGACACAAACAACAAGCACGAATAACTCGTGGTAACGTGTTAGATAGGGTGACGTAATGGACACTGGAGAAAATGGCGGTAAAACCCATAATTTATTTATTTATACACCTTTAAACCTCTCGAAACCTTTATTTGGATTGAATTATATACTTGAACACTGTAGAACACAAATTGCCTTCATACGTCCAAGAACCATGATGTATAACAAAGTATAGCATGAGAGGACGTGCCATGTGAGAGGGCGAAGAAGATGCTGCCGTATGGTTGGGTACAATGCTGATTGACGCTGCATTCTATGGTGATCAATAAAGCCTCCATCTCCTAAACTTTAGCCTGGTGTTGGCCTAACGGTTAAGGTGGATGGCTTAAGATCTTCAGGTCTTCAGTTTGAGCCCCTTTTTCCTGGTGTTGAATTAACACCAGGTGGGGTTGACTCAGCCAGTTGACAAAATGAGTACCAGTGTACTGGTAGAGGGGCACAGCATCAGCAGCACAGCCTCGCCCCCAGAAAATGATGCAACGAGCAGCCATAGGCTGCACACGATGGCTATCTCCTGAACTGCAACTCGTCATCTTATTCCATTGTATAACGGTGGTGTATAAGACTGCTTCAGTGGTGCTAAAGTTCCGGATTTTGAAAACGATCTTTAAAATCATTATTGTATTAACCTTGCGGTATGTACTTGAACACTGTGTGGGGTATCGTGTTCTGTGAACTCGAGTTGAATAATGATCAAAGGGGATAGAGAGGGTTGTTTTGTTATTTTATATAATTAACAACCTTTCTTGAGAAAACCTCAAACAATAAGAAAAGCTGGTCTTTCAGGATGGAGGTTTGGCAATGGGCCAGCAACCCATTCCAAAAAAAGAAAAGAAAAGGTGATGTTACAGAAACCCAACACCCCAATTCCAGAAATGTGGTCAATATTCAACGGCCATTCATTTTACTTGTGCTGTACTTGTAATTCTGCTGCTTTTCTATTTGCATGCGCAGGCACTGCAGTACCTCCGTAAGCTCTGTAACCACCCGGCACTGGTGCTGACCCCACAACACCCCGAGTTTCAACGGATCACAGAGGAGCTTGCGTCGGAAGGCTCCTCGCTACGTGACATACAACACACTCCCAAGCTGTCTGCTTTGAAACAGGCAATTTCTGTTTTATGTCCCTGTCCACCCGCTTCGGGTCATCACAAACCCAATGCAACTGTCATTTTCACAGTTCCACACGTGAGGTACTTGCTGCAGGCAACCTAATGTAATCATATGATTTTGAGACATCTGTTTTCTTGCAGCTTCTGCTGGACTGTGGACTTGGTGGTGGTTCTGGAGGTGAGGACGCTGCTGAGGCAGTTGTGGCACAGCATCGCGTGCTACTCTTCTGTCAGCTGAAGAGCATGCTGGACATTGTGGAGCATGACTTATTGCGTCCACTGCTGCCCACAGTGTCCTTCCTTCGTCTCGACGGCAGTGTTCCTGCCGGACAGAGGCACACAATCGTTTCCAGGTCGGGGTTTTGCATACATAAGCTCTTGTGATTCCATTCTGATTCCTCCACACCCGTCCACTGGTACCTCCTCCATTTCACCCTTTGCTTCCCCACTCCAAATCCTTGTGCTGTCCTCTTTCACATCACATAACTTTGTGATTTTTTTTTATTCCCCTTGTAGATTCAACAATGACCCTTCCATCGACGTGCTGCTGCTAACCACACATGTTGGTGGCTTGGGACTCAATCTGACTGGTGCTGACACTGTGGTGTTTGTAGAACATGACTGGAACCCTATGCGAGATCTGCAGGCAATGGATCGAGCTCACCGAATCGGACAGGTCTGTCGTGCCTCACTCGTGTCACAAGATAGGATGACATTTTTATCTAAATATGTTTGTGGGACAGTTTGCACTGGCTAATAGTAAAACAAATGAACGCCCTATCCTTATTGACAAAAACAATCCTTACTTGCTGTGACTCATTCACTCTTTCACTTACCAGGTGAACTGAGGCTCTCATGCTTCTCATAGCCCCTTGGCCCAGTGCACTCGTTCTGGCATCTCCACTCTCTACTTCTCCTCTCCCATTGTCTCTTTCCCTCTGCCTCCCTGATTGGCTCACAGTTTCATGTTCGCACAGCTTTGCTTTTTCATTGGGTTCTCAACAACTGGTTTTGTCACCGTGCTTAAAGATGGGTTTTTATGACTGAACTCAAAATGCGACGCAGATTCCGATTTGCCATGAATGGAAACGCACAGCTGTTATTAACCCTTTTGTACCATCTTCACCTTCCCTAAGGATTTGGACATGCAACGTTAGAGGAATCCATTCTACAATATCACTTTTCTCTCCCTTTGAGTAGTTCCTGCTGCTGTGGACATTTTGTGCTTACGGTGTGCTTTGAACTCCTGTCTCTCCCTGGCGATTGTTTCATACTTTAACAGTCGGTGTCACTGACTAACCCCAGCCCCTGCGGTGGTGTCACTTTATTTGAGAACTCCATCTCTACAGCCTTTGATCTGCACTAATCCCATCCTAAACTATTGGAATACCTGTAACTTCTCATTCTTCTTTACAGCCACTGAATGTTCAGTTGTGGTGTATTATTTGCCTGACTCGTCTATATCTCTCTCTCATAACATAGTCCAACTCAAAACCACTCAACTCTCTCCTCATCTATGGCAATTTAAACTGCCAATCATGCCGTTTGGTTCAGAGTTGGCACTCCAACAATCAGCCAACTCCTTGCTGCCGTGGCCTTCTACAAGTTTGCCTGACCCAATGTGACCTTCCCAACCTGGATGGTCTCTCTTCTGAACCTGGAATCGATGAGCTTTCCTTCCAACCTCTGGTCTTTCCTCTATGGTCCCACTTGGCTCCTCTGTCCATGTTCTTGTGAATGTCTAAAGCTCTCAAGCTATAGTTGGAGAGCTGCCCCAGTGCAGGTGTCTCACACTCAGGGTAAGTTTTTTTTCCACAGAAGGTAAAGAAAGTGATGACCAGTTTTGACTCTGCGTTTGCCTCCGTGATGGGCCCAGATAGCGTCAGTGCCCGTTGTTCTGCAATTCTGTTTTGTCTCCTCTCTTCACCTTTCCCCTCACCCTCGAGTGCCTCCCATCTGCTTGAAAGACAGCCGACGTCACTCCAATACACAAGAATGGCGTAAAATCAGATCCACTCAGCTCCAGGCCAGTCAGCTTGCAGTTATAAACAAAGTTATGGAATCCATCATCACAGCTGACTCAGTCTTTCCTCTTCTCGAATTGCCGTATTTCTGATTATCAATTTGGATTCTGTCTTGGTCATTCAACATGGGATAGGCTGCTGCTTCTCTTTCAACAATAGATGGAGGCCTAAATCTTCAGCAACATGTCAGGTTTCTGTCTCTGGGACATATTGTGGCCATTTGACAGTCTGGCACCCAGTCTTGCTTGGGAAGTTTTCTGCCTCTGCCTTCTCAACCTTCCTCATCCATGGATTGCTGGCTTCCTCCAGGTACCTACACATTTGGCATGTAGCTCTCAACACTAGTCTTTCACCTCCTCTCCCTTTGGAGTGATAGATTGCTTGGGTCCTCTTCTGGTTTTTTTTTTGCCGTGACATAACAATGACGTCTCTGATTGACCATTGTCCTCATGATCTCGAAACCCTTTTTTGTCCTCGTCATTTTTACTCCTTTAGAAATACATATTCTCAACATGCCACGATGTACCTGTCCCGATGTCTGGCAGCTGTTACCTCTATTCTCAGCAAATATGGAACACGTCATTCAATCAAGCAACTCTCACCGACATGCTCATCCTCGACATTGGAAAGCTTGTCTCGCAAAACCCACTTATCTATTTCCTCGATCACCACAGTTATATTTCAAACAATTGAACCAAACCACAGCTACAACACCCTTGGACAGGTTATAATATATATATATTATATATATATATATATATATATATATATATAAACATACATATCAAAGCTGGTCTCCAAAACTAGCTGTACACTGGAAGTCTTGCATCATGCCAGGTCCTTCCTTGGTAAATCTTAATTTATAATGGCCGACAACTCATTATTTTTCCCCCATTGGACTGAGTCTGAAACGGGGGCTCATGGCTTTGTGTCCATGCATGCGTGTGCGTGTGTGTGTGTCCGCACCCATTTCTCGGACATGCATTTACCGATGTTGTTCAAACTTGGCACAAAGATAACAAACAATGGCTTACATAAGCACGTCATTTTTTTTTCGAGATCAGATCCAAGATGGCCAACTGGTGACCATTTAAGTTGTGAAAAAAACCTCATGTTGAACACGTCAGGTCAGGTCAGGTGTGGGAGCATGTTCTGGAGCAGCGCGTCGCTGCGTCCACTTTCACAGGCAGATACCTGGCCAATCTCCATCTCCTTGAGATGCTGATCAACCTGCTGCAACCACGAGGCACTTGGTCAGCCCATTGGCCTCTCCACTTCCGAGGCTCATCGTGAGCTATCTGGTGAAGCAGGCATTCGCTCAGGCAAACAGAGACTGTCAATACGCCGAGGTGACGCTCCCGATTGTGAGGTAACAAAATTTAATTTGAGTCTCTCTCGGCAATTGCTGTTGGCAAACAGTCCGACCAGCGATAGCCAATGGATTTTTCAGAGACAGGTACCAAGGATCGAGTTGCCGTCTCACATCCTGGTCAGAGGTCCAGTCCCCACTCATAGAGCAAGACTGGAAGGACAGAACTGAAGATCAGACTTTCGTCTGCCAGGCACTGAAACACACACCCCATGATCCATGATACTGACTCCCCGACCCGACAGATGTCTGATGACCTATGGTCACAGCCGCAGCGCTGTATCACTGCCAAGGTAAGTGAATCTCTCCTTGACCTCAACATCCTCGCCACAAACAGGTACAGACAGGACAGCAGTATTCAAGATGTCATTGAAAGCCTGGATCTTAGTTTTGACCCAGGAAACCCATAATGCCAGCGGCTCCGACTCCAAAGAGAGATCCGACAATGGTAAGGAGGTTATGTTATCACCCTGTCTGTTTGTGTGCAGGGATATCTCAAAAAAGTTTTGGGATGAAATTATGGAGGGCATGTTGGGATGTGCTGTGTACAAGAATTGAACTGCTTTAGTTTGGTTGAGATCAGAATCCGTACCAGCTACTAGAAATTTTATAAAGCGATTCTTCACGCATTGAGAGATAAGGCCAAAAACGATAGTAGGCATGATATCCAAGTTATGGAGGGATTTCGAACGAAATTTGGTGAACATCTTGGGTGTGGTGTCAGGGAAGAATTGATTCAACTTATGGTGAAAGATCTGAATCAGGAAAATCTGGATACGAGAATTATTCAATTTTCAAAGTGATTTCACCATTGAGAGATAGCGCCAAAACGATATATAGCATGATGTTTCAAAAATGTATTGGGTGTGATATGTTCTCTGGATCAGGCATTGCGTGGCAGAGGTATGCGCTCTACCAAGTGCCCTTTTAGTTTGTCATTTATTAATTATATAGGATTACCTTCTCCACAGCACTAAAGCCCAGCATGGGTGTTGGCTTAGTGGTTGGTGGTGGCTTGGGATCCTAGGGTCCTGAAGTTCAAGCTCCGTTTGCCGCTGAATTAATATACACCAGGAGGTTGACTCAGCCTGTCATCTTCCGAGGTCGGCAAAATGAGCACCAGTGACATGCATCAGCGCATCGCCACGTCCAACAATGATGCACACCAGCAGCCACAGGCTGCAAGAAGAGAGAGAGAGCAGAGAGAGAGAGAGAGAGAGAGAGAGAGAGAGAGAGAGAGAGAGAGAGAGAGAGAGAGAGAGAGAGAGGAGCACTAAGCCCAACATGAGAGGTGTCCAGTTTAAAAAGTTTGTGTCTGCTTTCACGTGGTGACTAGTATGGTTGCCTTTCAGGTTCGGCTGTATGAAGACTTTGCTCGGTCACACGCAAAGAAAGGATGCAGAAGAAACTCTTTCTTCTGCACCCTGTTTGGAAAGACAAGAACCAGCTAAAAAGAAAGCTACCGGACATGTATTTCAGGTGCATTAGATACATCATGACTGCTTCACACCATGTTGTTTTTTTTTTAATCTAGTTTCTCTGTTTTCTTTTGCTACTGCTTATGTGGTTGACACAAAATTTTCAGCATAGGAGCGATTAGGCCTAAGTCACATTTGCCACGGTGGCCGTGGGTCTCCAAAATCTACGGCCACTAGCATTATACGGCGGCCGCAGTAATTTCCACGGTCACACAATGTAGCAGTCACATATGTTTTTTATTTTTCGGGGAGCTGCACGGCGTATTTATAAATTGTGGAGACCGAAAACGTGGGGTTGCCGTACGGTCTTTGATTTGATGTCCGCACGGTGACCTTAAGGGGCCCGGTGGCCGGCCAATTATAAATTTTTCGCAAAAGGGCAGACGGCAAGTGCCCGCAAGGCGACCGCAGGGGGCCTAAAGGCGAACGTGCGGCAGACGGAACGGTAACGAGTGGGTCATTTTATTATTTTTTTTTTTACCAGTTTTTATTTTTTCGGCTTGTTCGAATTTCTACGGCGAACGTAGAATGAAAAAAAGTTATAACTCGCGTTATAATTCCACGGCAACCCCTACGGCCTTGTAAAAGATAGCCAAACGGCGTAGGGCCACCCTGAGGCCACCGCAGAAACTCTGCGGCCCGCCGCACGTTTCTGTCAATTCAGAGGGCGTACGGCCGCACGTTCTCGCCGTAGAGCAATGTGACTTAGGCCTTACTCATGTACAATGTTTTCAATGATAATTATGATGTCATAGGTCACGTGGTGTGGTAGCCATGTTTAATAAAGGAAAAAAATTGGATCTCTGCGTCTCTGAAATCGCTCCATGGAGAAAATTGAAAAACTTGGCCACGTCAAGTACTCCCATGGAAAAGAAGTGTGATTTTTTTTTATTTTTTTTTTTTATGCTCCGTGACAATGTCGCCGGTGGCATTGTTGTTTTCCGGTTGTCCGTACGTTACATGCAATTTTTTTTTCTTTTCTCTGCAACTGGACACTTATCTGGCTAACTTGATATTTTTCCTCCTTTTGGAAGGACAGCATCCCTTGTATGGAAGGCAGGACATTCCTTCCTTCCTCCCACAGGAATTTCTATCATATTCTGCCAACAGTACGATATCAGCAATTTACCGATCCTGTGCATTTCTTCAACTGCTGCATCTTCCTGTATGCCTCCATCACCTTATATATGTGAGTGAAGTGAAGAATTGTGATGAATACAGTACATGAATCTGATCCAGAAACATGTCGAGCACTCAAGTTGATAACAATCCTTGTCTTCCATCTTTGTTTCAAGTACATACTTCTCAAGCCTTTTCTCAGATATGATGCTGCTACATAGTACATACCCTTCAATTTCACTTCTTTGATACTCTTACTATTTTCTTTACTATTTACCAATGGAATTTCATAGGATGGCCTCAGGAATATCTTGTCCCACTTTTCCGAGAAAATCAGTGCCAATTGGTGTTGGTTCCAGGTGAACAAAGGTTGCACTCAAGCCTCGCAGGAATAGTTGGGCTTGTTGGCAGTCCACCTCGAAGGTGAATCTTTCTGATGTCAAATCCTCCAGCTACGAGTTATTACCCACGCATGCGAAGCGAAAAGTGGGTTGAAGCAATTGGTTAGTGTCAGTTCGTCTTTTCAGTTGATGATCATCAGTTTATGATCGAGGAACAACTTATTTGGATTGAATGTTGTATTTGGAACATGAACTAGAACATTAATATGAAGACGAGTCTTTCATTTTACCGTATTTTGGATCTGAATCATCCCGACCACACTGTTGCACAGATGATGAATGAAAATGAAAGAATTAAAAAAAGATTCACTCTTTCTTCCTGCCTGGTGATGAAAACAAAATTTAAAAAGCATTTTCAAACAGGAAACTTACTGTTTGTAAGTTTTTTCATAAAGGACACAAACAACAAGCACGAATAACTCGTGGTACACGTGTTAGATAGGGTGACGTAATGGACACTTGGAGAAAATGGCGGTAAAACCCATAATTTATTTTTTATACACCTTTAAACCTCTCGAAACCTTTATTTGGATTGAATTATATACCTTGAACACTGTAGAACACAAATTGCCTTCAATACGTCCAAGAACCATGATGTATAACAATGATATAGCATGAGAGGACGTGCCATGTGAGAGGCCGAAGAAGAATGCTGCCCGTATGGTTGGGTACAATGCTGATTGACGCTGCATTCTATGGTGATCAATAAAGCCTCCAATCTCCTAAATTTAGCCTGGGTTGGCCTAACGGTTAAGGTGGATGGCTTAAGATCTCAGGTCTTCATTTGAGCCCCTTTTTCCTGGTGTTGAATTAAACACCAGGTGGGGTTGACTCAGCCAGTTGACAAAATGAGTCCAGTGTCTGGTAGAGGGCACAGCATCAGCAGCACAGCCTCGCCCTCCAGAAAATGATGCAACGAGCAGCCATAGGCTGCACACGATGGCTATCTCCTGAACTGCAACTCGTCATCTATTCCAATTGTATAAACGTGGTGTATAAGACTGCTTCAGTGGTGCTAAAGTTCCGGATTTTGAAAACGATCTTTAAAATCATTATTGTATTAACCTGCGGTATGTACTTAGAACACTGTGTGGGGTATCGTGTTCTGTGAACTCGAGTTTGAAATAATGATCAAAGGGGATATGAGAGGGTTGTTTTGTTATTTTATATAATTAAACAACTTTCTTGAGAAAACCTCAAACAATAAGAAAAGCTGGTCTTTCAGGATGGAGGTTTGGCAATGGGCAGCCAGCACCCATTCCAAAAAAGAAAAGAAAAGGTGATGTTACAGAAACCCAACACCCCAATTCCAGAAATGTGGTCAAATTCAACGGCCATTCATTTTACTTGTGCTGTACTTGTAATTCTGCTGCTTTTCTATTTGCATGCGCAGGCACTGCAGTACCTCCGTAAGCTCTGTAACCACCCGGCACTGGTGTGACCCCACAACACCCCGAGTTTCAACGGATCACAGAGGAGCTTGCGTCCGGAGCTCCTCGCTACGTGACAATACAACACACTCCCAAGCTGTCTGCCTTGAAAACAGGCACATTTCTGTTTTTATGTCCCTGTCCACCCGCTTCGGGTCATCACAACCCAATGCAACTGTCATTTTCACAGTTCCCACACGTGAGGTACTTGCTTGCAGGCAACTAATGTAATCATATGATTTGAGACATCTGTTTTTTTGCAGCTTTCTGCTGGACTGTGGACTTGGTGGTGGTTCTGGAGGTGAGGACGCTGCTGAGGCAGTTGTGGCACAGCATCGCGTGCTACTCTTTCTGTCAGCTGAAGAGCATGCTGGGACATTGTGGAGCATGACTTATTGCGTCCACTGCTGCCCACAGTGTCTCTTCGTCTCGACGGCAGTGTTCCTGCCGGACAGAGGCACACAATCGTTTCCAGGTCCGGGGTTTTGCATACATAAGCTCTTGTGATTCCATTCTGATTCCTCCACACCCGTCCACTGGTACCTCCTCCCTTTCACCCTTTGCTTCCCACTCCAAATCCTTGTGCTGTCCTCTTTCACATCACATAACTTTGTGATTTTTTTTTTATTCCCCTTGTAGATTCAACAATGACCTTCCATCGACGTGCTGCTGCTAACCACACATGTTGGTGCTTGGGACTCAATCTGACTGGTGCTGACACTGTGGTGTTTGTAGAACATGACTGGACCCTATGCGAGATCTGCAGGCAATGGATCGAGCTCACCGAATCGGACAGGTCTGTCGTGCCTCACTCGTGTCCAAGATAGGATGACATTTTTATCTAAATATGTTTGTGGGACAGTTTGCACTGGCTAATAGTAAAACAAATGAACGCCCTATCCTTATTGACAAAACAAATCCTTACTTGCTGTGAAACTCATTCACTCTTCACTTACCAGGTGAACTGAGGCTCTCATGCTCTCATTAGCCCCTTGGCCAGTGCACTCGTTCTGCATCTCCACTCTCTACTTTCTCCTCTCCCATTGTCTCTTTCCCTCTGCCTCCCTGATTGGTCACAGTTTCATGTTCGCACAGCTTTGCTTTTCATTGGGTTCTCAACAACTGGTTTTGTCACCGTGCTTAAAGATGGGTTTTTATGATGAACTCAAAATGCGACGCAGATTCCGATTTGCCATGAATGGAAACGCACAGCTGTTATTAACCCTTTTGTACCATCTTCACCTTCCCTAAGGATTTGGACATGCAACGTTAGAGGAATCCATTCTACAATATCACTTTTCTCTCCCTTTGAGTAGTTCCTGCTGCTGTGGACATTTTGTGCTTACGGTGTGCTTGAACTCCTGTCTCTCCCTGGCGATTGTTTCATACTTTAACAGTCGGTGTCACTGACTAACCCCAGCCCTGCGGTGGTGTCACTTTATTTGAGAACTCCATCTCTACAGCCTTTGATCTGCACTAATCCCATCCTAAACTATTGGAATACCTGTAACTTCTCATTCTTTTTACAGCCACTGAATGTTCAGTTGTGGTGTATTATTTGCCTGACTCGTCTATATCTCTCTCTCATAACATAGTCCAACTCAAAACCACTCAACTCTCTCCTCATCTATGGCAATTTAAACTGCCAATCATGCCGTTTGGTTCAGAGTTGGCACTCCAACAATCAGCCAACCCTCCTTGCTGCCGTGGCCTTTCTACAAGTTTGCCTGACCCAATGTGACCTTCCCAACCTGGATGGTCTCTCTTCTGAACCTGGAATCGATGAGCTTTCCTTCCAACCTCTGGTCTTTCCTCTATGGTCCCACTTGGCTCCTCTGTCCATTTCTTGTGAATGTCTAAAGCTCTCAAGCTATAGTTGGAGAGCTGCCCCAGTGCAGGTGTCTCACACTCAGGGTAAGTTTTTTTTCCACAGAAGGTAAAGAAGTGATGACCAGTTTTGACTCTGCGTTTGCCTCCGTGATGGGCCCAGATAGCGTCAGTGCCGTTGTTCTGCAATTCTGTTTTGTCTCCTCTCTTCACCTTTCCCCTCACCCTCGAGTGCCTCCCATCTGCTTGAAAGACAGCCGACGTCACTCCAATACACAAGAATGGCGTAAAATCAGATCCACTCAGCTCCAGGCCAGTCAGCTTGCAGTTATAAACAAGTTATGGAATCCATCATCGCAGCTGACTCAGTCTTTCCTCTTCTCGAATTGCCGTATTTTCTGATTATCAATTTGGATTCTGTCTTGGTCATTCAACATGGATAGGCTGCTGCTTCTCTTTCAAAATAGATGGAGGCCTAAATCTTCAGCAAACATGTCAGGTTTCTGTCTCTGGGACATATTGTGGCCATTTGACAGTCTGGCCACCAGTCTTGCTTGGGAAGGTTTTCTGCCTCTGCCTTCTCACCTTCTCATCATGGATTGCTGGCTTCCTCCAGGTACCTACACATTTGGCATGTAGCTCTCAACACTAGTCTTTCACCTCCTCTCCTTTGGAGTGATAGATTGCTTGGGTCCTCTTCTGGTTTTTTTTTTGCCGTGACATAACAATGACGTCTCTGATTGACATTGTCCTCATGATCTCGAAACCCTTTTTTGTCCTCGTCATTTTTACTCCTTTAGAAATACATATTCTCCACATGCCACGATGTACCCTGTCCGATGTCTGGCAGCTGTTACCTCATTCTCAGCAAATATGGAACACGTCATTCAATCAAAGCAACTCTCACCGACATGCTCACTCGACATTGGAAAGCTTGTCTCGCAAAACCCACTTATCTACTTCCTCGATCAACCACAGTTATATTTCAAACTATTGACCAAACCACACCAGCTACAACCACCCTTGGACAGGTTATAATATATATATATATATATATATATATATATATATATATTCATACATACATATCAAAGCTGGTCTTCAAAACTAGCTGTACACTGGAAGTCTTGCATCATGCCAGGTCCTTCCTTGGTAAATCTTAATTTATAATGGCCGAACAACTCATTATTTTCCCCCATTGGACTGAGTCTGAAACGGGGCTCATGGCTTTGTGTCCATGCATGCGTGTGCGTGTTGTGTGTCCGCACCCATTTCTCGGACATGCATTTACCGATGTTGTTCAAACTTGGCACAAAGATAACAAACAATGGCTTACATAAGCACGTCATTTTTTTTTCGAGATCAGATCCAAGATGGCCAACTGGTGACCATTTAAGTTTGTGAAAAAAAACCTCATGTTGAACACGTCAGGTCAGGTCAGGTGTGGGAGCATGTTCTGGAGCAGCGCGTCGCTGCTCACTTTCACAGGCAGATACCTGGCCAATCTCATCTCCTTGAGATGCTGATCAACCTGCGCAACCACGAGGCACTTGGTCAGCCCATTGGCCTCCTCCACTCACGAGGCTCCCTCGCTGAGATAATCTGGTGAGCAGGATCAGCATCAGGAAAACGAGCCACATGTCCATACAGCCGCAGCTGATGTTCACGGACTATGCAGGTAAAAAATCTATTTGAGTCTCTCTCAGCAACCGCTCTTGGACACAAAATCCGACCGGCACAGTCAAGGGTTCTCCGAAGAGACCTGTACCAAAGGAATTAAGTCTCCTTCTCAATCCCTGGTCAGAGTCCAGTCCTCACATCCTAGAGAAAGACTGGAAACAACAAGGACCTGAAGACTCGACTTTCGTCCTCCGCATAGTACCGAGCCCACACCATATCCAGTAAATCCATGACTCCTCAGCCTCGACCCAGACGTCTATTGACCTCTGGCTCACAGGCACAGAACATGAATATCACTGCCAAGGTAAGTGAATCTCTCCTTGACCTCACATCCTCGCCACAAACAGGTACAGACAGGACAGCAGTATTCAAGATGTCATTGAAAGCCTGGATCTTAGTTTTGACCCAGGAAACCCATAATGCCAGCGGCTCCGACTCCTCATTCAGCACCTCAGGGCCCTCAAAGGGATATCTAGAGTCTCTGCAAAGATGACTGCATCATCCTCTAAATCAAGGTCGAGATCTTGACATTCCCAAACGATGCACCACAGCCTGATCTCTCCAACATCCTCCCAGAATCCAGTCCATACAAGTGCTGAAAACTGTGGGGCCAGTACACACCTCCTGAAGAACTCCATTAACAACAGGAAATAAGTCAGAGATGGTACCACACATCTCACAGCACTCTCAGTACCAGAGTGGAGTCAGACATCAGAGCGATCAGTTTTGGCGTCACCCCACGAAGAGACCAAGAATCCTCCAGAGGGCATTCCCGATCCACTGAATCAAACGCTTTACAGAGATCAACATAAGCTGCAAGCAGCCCTGCCGAAATCTCGCCTGCGTTCGGTGAGGACCGAAGAGCAAGGACACGGTCAATCGTTGACCTCTTTAGTGTAAGCCTGACTGTTCTGGACGCTGGTGCTCAAGCAGATGGTGGTGAACCCTATCAATAATTATCCGAGCAAAGACCTTACCCGGCACTGAGATCAGTGTCCACCCTCGGTAGTTGTTGCAGTCCTGGCCGATCACCCTTCCCTTGAACACGTCCTCAACTATTTATCGGACAAGCATTTACCGATTTTGTTCAAATTCGCACA